>CADDXX010000985.1:112191-126864 GCA_902810485.1 Alauda arvensis | reverse complement strand
TGCCTTCTCCTGGCAGGGAGCGAAGTTCCCGTGGGAGAGCGCGGCCACTGGCCGGGAGGTGTGTCCCGAGGAGATCTACGGAGCGCAGGAAATCCATGTCACCGGGGATGTCCTGCTGGCCTTCGAGCAGTATTACTGCACCACGCAGGTAAAGGGAGGCTGCTCCACGTGATGGCCCGGTGGCAGGACACCTGGGGACTGTGGCTGTCCCTTCCCTGAGGATCTCTGCTCTCTCTGCTCCGCAGGCTCCCTCCTGCAGCCCTGCCTTCTCTGTCCTTGCTCCTGTGGGCACCTCAGCATCCTGTTGGCTCGAACCAGGCCAGTCTCTCCTCGTGCTCCCTCCATCTCCTCAGAGCTCCTCTCCATCCTCCTGCTGAATTTGGGTCTGCTGCAGTCTCCCTCACGCCCCCGTTCTTCCCCCAGGACCAGAAGCTGTTCCGGGAGGAGGGGGGCTGGCAGCTGGTGGAAGCCGTGGCTCAGTACTGGTGCAGCAGGATGGTGTGGAGTGAGGAGGAGCAGCTCTACCACATCAGAGGTACCTCTGCCATGGAGAGTGGGCTGGAAAGCAGAGGTTCAGAGCCTCCTGGTCTRGGGGAAGGTGTCCCCYGTGGCAGRGGGGTGGGACTGGATGAGCTTTGAGGCAACCCAAACCAAACCCTGGGATTCCATGGCTTGAAGATCCCCTTCAAGGTGCCCTCAGGATGAGGTGCCTGCAGCGTGTGTGCTCTCCCCTGAACACTGGTGACTGTGTGGGGTCCTGCCAGCAGCGTCTGGATGAGCAGGAGGGTCCCCTTCCTCCAGCCCTGTCCTCGGGGAGGGGCCCAGAGCCACGGCAGCCCCTGGCTGTGCTGAGGTGCCCGGTGTCCCCTGCTGTCCCCGCAGGTGTGATGCCCCCAGACGAGTACCACAGCCACGTGGATAACTCTGCTTACACCAACGCCGTGGCACGGCGCAGGTAACGCTGGCAATGCCTGCTGGGAGCACCTGGAGCACGGCCTGGCTCTCTGCTCCTGCACCTGGCACTCTGCAGGGTGGGGATCCTTCCTCCCTGTCCTCACACCCCTCTCCCTGCCACCCCTGTGCAGTCAGTGGGGGCTCCCCTGGCTCCTCCAAGCTTTTCAGTGCCCAGATGAGGCTGRGAGGGGTCTCCATTCMCAGCAGGGCTTCTCCCTTGGCATTCCATGGGGTGTGTGTGCTGTCAGCCAGCCAGAGACATCCACAGCCAGGGGAGTGAGCTCCCAGCTCCGTGATGGAAGCTGTTACCCCTGCCTCCATCTCTGCCCCTTTTTCTTCCAAAGCAGCTTTTTCTGCAGCTCCTTCTGCCCCCTCTCTCCTCTCACTGTCACCCATCCCTGACACAAAACCTTGTTCCTCTTTCTTTCCAGCTT
Organism: Alauda arvensis; assembly: GCA_902810485.1. NCBI lineage: Eukaryota > Metazoa > Chordata > Aves > Passeriformes > Alaudidae > Alauda > Alauda arvensis. The sequence goes on along the minus strand of CADDXX010000985.1, from coordinate 125,476 downwards.
AAATTTTGCCGCTGCCGTGGCTCGGGACCTGCTGCTCCCGGTGCCAGAGGAGTGGGAGGAGCGTGCCAGGAAAATCAAAGTGCCCTTTGATGAGGAGAGGAAATACCACCCTGAGTACGATGGCTACAGCCCAGGTGAGGGGGGAGGCAGTGGCAGCAGCCCGTGGAGGATCACACTTTGAATCCTGGAAGGATCAGAATGGCAAAAGAAGAGTCCCTGCTGTCGCCACAGCGCATCAGGCTGGGTTTGGGGTGGTTTTGCTGCCTCACTGGGTTGTTTCCCTTCAGTGGGCTCAAAAATTAGGGTGATTTGGGAGCTACTCCCTGTGTGACCAGCGCTGTCCCCAGGTGAGCCGGTGAAGCAGGCAGACGTGGTCCTGCTGGGCTTCCCACTGCTGCACCCCATGAGCGCCGAGGTGCGCAGGAACGACCTGCAGGTGTACGAGCCCRTCACCGACCCCGCCGGGCCCGCCATGACCTGGGTGAGGAGAGGGGCTGGGATCCATCCCAGAGGCTGTGCCTGCATCCAGGGGACAGTGCAGAGCTGGGAAGTGTCCGCTCTGGGTGGCAGGGGTGGCGGTGGTGGTGCTGTGTCATTGTCACCGTTCCCTGTCCTGCAGAGCATGTTCGCCGTGGGCTGGCTGGAGCTGAAGGAGCTGCACAGAGCCTGGAGCCAGCTGCAAAAGTGCTTCAGCAACATCACGGAGCCTTTCAAGGTGAGTGGCGGGGCTGCAGGTCCCTCCTGGGGGTGACAAACCCACAGAGCATCCCAAACCAACTCCTCTTTCCCCTGCTGGAGCAGGTGTGGGTGGAGAACTCGGACGGGTCGGGAGCTGTGAACTTCCTGACAGGGATGGGTGGATTCCTGCAGGTCATCCTCTTCGGCTTCACGGGCTTCAGGTGAGACCTGCTGGGTCACTTTTAACTCCCAAGCAGCCACTTGTCCCTTRAAATGTCCCAGTTTGGCTGGAGCGAGGCAGGGAGCAGGTAAGAGGCTCGTTACAGGTCACATTTGGGAAGCAAATYGCCATTCCCTGAGCCTGTTCTCTGSTTCAGCATCRTCCTGCCTGCTTTGGATGTGGTGAGGGRACACCTCCTGCAGCCTCCCCTGCTCACATGTGGCTGTGGGAGCCTCCCTGGAGTGAAGAGCTGAGCAGGCATCGCCTCAGCTTTGAAACACCCTGGGAGAACACGGAGCTGTCCGTGTAATTTCAGAGCTGTGGTGGTTCCCACCCTGGAGCCGCCGTCTCCTCAGCCTATTCCTGGTTTAATTGAGGCTGGATCGAGCCTTTYGGTTCCCAGTGCAAACCTCCAGCCCTAACTACGTGTTTTCACTCCACGTGTGTGGCCRGAGCTGCTGGGGAACCCACCCCAGTTCCTTGGCAGGGCTGGGTGTGAGCTGCTGTATTCCCAGCTGGAAAAGGCACCCGTTCCCTGGCGGAGCTGGGTGTGAGCTGCCCTGTTCCAGGCTGCCAATCTCAGCTTTGGCCAAGCTGGGAGCTCTCCAGGCACCCGGTGTGTGCTGGGTCAGGCCCCTCGTGGCACRGGCTCAAGCCACAGCTTTTGTGGCCAAATTCCAGAGGTGATGATGACATTGTGGAGCCATGCTCCTGCCTTTCCCACCATGGGACACGGATCCTGCACAGCCCTGGGGCTCCCCAGGCCCCCCTCGAGCCCTCTCCAGCCCCTCAGACCCTCTCAGTGCCCTGGAGCTGGTGCTGGAGAGCTCTTGTGCTCCAGGATTTGGGTCGGGGACAAGAGGGGCCCTTGTTTTGCCTCAGCCAGAGCCAACGCCCACACAGGCAGCTTGGCTTTGGAGGGAGAGCTCGGGATGTTTGTTCCATTGTTTCTGGGAAGGGAGCTCCAGCAGCTGTGCTGAGCTTCCAGCCCTCCATCCCACGGGAGTGGGAGCTGAGCTGGGTTGTCTGGGGGTCACCTGCTCTGAGRGGAGCAGGGCATTCCCAAAGTTCTGCCAGCACAGCTGCTGCTGCAGCCAGGCTCTGAACCAGAGCAGGGAATTGAGCTGTGGTTTGTATTTGTGTTTTATTTTTTTCTGAACTCTAACCCTGTGGAAACCCCAGGCCCCAGCTTTGGAACTGGAATGGGACAGGAGTGTCTTGGGCTGGGCTGTGCAATCACATCCCCCGTTTGCTCCTCACCAGGTGCTCCATCAGGGTTTGGGATTTGCCCAGAGACCCTTGGACGCACTGAGCACCTTTCACACTCCTCTGCTGGTGCTGCCTGGAGGGGTGGCTGCTCCCTGACCCCGAGCTGGGCTGCTCTGTGCCTCCTGCTCCCACCCTGACCTGCTCCTGCCTCCCCAGGATCACAAGGTCCGGGCTCCTCTTTGACCCCGCCTTTCCCGAGGAGATCACCCAGCTGAAACTCTCCAGCGTCTCCTACTTGGGCAACAARCTGGAGATCACCATCAGCAGGGAGGAGATCAGCATGGAAGTGACTGAGAGCTCCCAGGAGCCTCCAGCACCTCCCCTGGAGGCTGTGCTGGAGTCAGGACAGAGCTTTCCCCTGTGCCAGGGTATGGCAGCGGTGCCTGCATCTGCTCCCTGGAATCATCTTAGAAACCATTCCCTTCTCTCACACGAAGCTTTTCTGTTGCAGGGCAGAGCATCTCCTTCCCCACGGGGCCTGGATGGATCCAGGGGTCACCCAGCAGAACCCCCTGAACCCTGGCTCATCCAGGTGTTTGCCCACTGGAGCAGCAGATCCGGGGTGTTGGTGGAGGGAGAAGGTGAAGGGGGTGCCAGGAGGCCTTTGCCCCAGCAGGACAGTGTGTGCCTCCAGTCCCTGTGTGCCACCTGTCCCTGTGTGCCACTGTCCTTGTGTGCCACCTGTCCCTGTGTGCCACCTGTCCTTGACCTACCCCAGGGGCTGTCACCACATCTGAGCCCCCCCACTCCTCTCCACACGTCCCTTGCTCAGCACAAGAGAGGAAGCCAAGCCTGAAAAATGACCGTTTCAGGCGTGTTTTCTAAACATTCAGGAGTTGTTTAAGCTCTCGTGTTTGTGTTTGTGAAGAAGCCCATCCCTGACTCCGGGATCCTGACTCCTCCTCCGTGTCCTGCCCTGGTCCTCGCCTTCCCCACGGGTTGTTCCGTGGGCTCAGGGGGCTGTGGAGGTTCAGCCAATGCACGAAATGTTACTCCAAAAAAATGCATTTTAACCCCGTGTGGGCAGCACACGGCTCCTTTCCTGTTACTTGGTGTGAAACATCCCTCACGCGTTTTTAAACCTTTATCTGCCTTATCCCCCTCTCTTTCCAAGCCGTTCTGGCGTTAAATCCTTTCTCCTTTCTCGCTTGGCACCTGAAGGGCTGCAGGAAGCCTGGACATCAGCGATCTGTGCTTTTATCAGATGGGGTGATAAGGGCAGCATTTCCTCGGGGCGAGCCAAGAGCTGCTGCGGCTTTGCTTTGCCCCAGGGCGTTTTTGGCGTTTCTGAAGAATTCCTGGCCATGGGAACCCCCAGCCCCTGACTCTGAGCGTCCTCCCCTCCCTGTCCCGGTGCAGAGCAGCCCTGGGTGGGAGCAGGGGATGCCGAGGGCGTTCCCTGCCCCGAGGGCTCTGTCCTGGCCAAACCAACCCCACCAATCTCGCTTTATAAAAAGCCCCGCGGCGGCTGCTCCGTGCCCCGGAGCATCTGGGAATGTTTAGGGCTGGAGCAAGGGACTCTCCCTGCTGCCGTGTAATTACTCGGGTCCTTCTCCGGCCTCATCAGAGCCACCAGCCCCTAATTAGCGGCAGCTCTTGGCACGACCAAGGGACCGTGCTGTCCCCAGTGTACGGGATTGGGATTTGGATGGGGCTGGGATACAGCCCCGCTCTGAGCCAGGGCTAGCTGCCAATAAAGGGGATTTATCCCCCCAAAAAGGCTCCTTTGGTCCCAAAATGAGCCGTCTCCAGCCCAGGCAGGGAGAGCAGGGTGCATCCCAACTCCCCGCCGTSCTGGTTTGGGATATCYGWGTTGCTGTAATGAGTTTGCAGGTCTCAGCTCCCCTTTGGGGTGGGGAGGGGACACCCCAATTGCTTCATCCTGCCCCCAGAACATCCCTGCTCCCTCCCCTCCTCGCTCCCGGGGGTGGCCCTAAAGGCAGTGGCAATGACGGGGTCTCCTGGCTGCCAGGAGCCCGAGCAGAGCCAAAAAAATAAATCCCTGTTTGTGTTTTTCTGTTTGGCGCAGAAGCCTTTCCACACTCAGAAACTCGCGCTGTGTGAAGCGTTTAATGATTTAAATAGCGACCACGGAAGCCGGGGCTCCACGCGGGATTACAGAGAGTAAAAAACAAAAAAAAAAACCCAAAAAAACCACCCCAGACAAAAATAACTGTGCCCTCACGGTGGGGTCGGGGAGCGGGGTGGCAGAGAGGGGTTGGTGGCTTTTTTTGGGGRGGCCACCAGCGATGCAGAGGAGGCTCCAGCAGCCTTTCACCCCGGGTCACTGGTCCTCGTCGTCGCTGCCGCTGAGCTGGTAGGTGAAGAAGCCGACGGAGTCCTGGGCCAGCTTGGAGAGGTGGATGACACCGGTGACAATGAGGGCGCCGAGCAGCAGTGGCAGCACCACGCTGCCCGCCGTGGCCAGGGCGTTGTAGCACCGCGCCTTGGAGCTGAAGTGCCGGGCAGCCTCCACATCCCCGGACATTTTCCGGTCCCGAGCCTGCAACGGGCGAGGAGAGACCTTTCCCTCAGCCCCCCTCCTGCAGCCCCGTCCTGCTCCAGGGCTTTGTCCCCCCTTGCAACCCACAATCCATCCATCCATCCATCCATCCATCCATCCATCCATCCATCCATCCATCCATCCACCCGTCCATCCCAGGCTGCTCCTGCTCCCCTCCAGCCCCGCATCCTTTCCCACTCGTGTTTTCCTTCCTGTTTCATCCAGAGCCTCGCTGGCTCCTGTCCTCATCTTTCCATCCCGGTCTAGCCCAGCTGGAGCTGGGATTTTCCCTCCTGCTTCCTCCTGAGCCTCTCTGCCTCCAGACCCTGCTTCTCCCCCTCTTCCCACAGCTGGAGCTGCTCCTGCCGGGGGGAGTCGGAGCCATCACGGCCCCCGTGGCAYTTTTTAGGRTCRAGCAGCTGCTCCTCGGGCGGTGGGYGGAGGGCTGTGCTTATCCAMGGCTGTCCCACCACCTCCGCAACCAGGGGCAGGAAAGGCAGGGAGGATTGACCCAGTGTGGTGGGACCTGCCCTCCGCAGCCCTCCCGGGAGTTATCCCGGTGCCTCCCGGGGAGGGATTCCCGGCGCCCCCGAGCGCTCCGGTGCCGTGGGTCCCGTACCTTGACGGCGAAGGCGAGCGCCACGAAGCCCAGGCAGCAGAAGTTCATGTAGAGGGTGTTGAAGATGGCCCAGACCAGGTGGTCGCGGGGCGCGGGGGATGCGGGGGGCGGCCCCCGCTTGGGGGGCTGCCGCTCGTCCCGCGGGTACGAAGTGTCCATGGCCACGGAGAGGGGCACCCGCGGCTCCGGCAGCCTCGGGGCAGCGCGGCCGGCACGGCTTTTATATCCCCGCCCCGCTAAATATAAACCTGGGAAATTACAGCCCTGAGGGATGCGGTTGTCCCTGGGAGAAMGGCTGGGATGGCGAGCCCACGGGCTTTTTATAGGCAGCCTTCCTCCCGGGATGAGGAGTGCGGGCGGCTCCAGCGTGACTGTGACACCGCAGGAGGGTCACTGCAGGGCGGACCCCGCGGCGCTGGGGGGCACAGGTACCTCCAACCCCRCCCTCCAGGTGTGCTGGGCAGGGCAGACCCCCTCGGCAGCGCTTTGGGGCTGAAATGGGGATGTGGAAAGGTGGAAGAGCCACATCCGTGGGGAGACAGGGCYGCGGGGTGGGGGGCGTGGGCAGCCGAAACGCACCCAGGGGCTTTCATTTCCTTTCTCTGCCGTGCCCAAGATGTTGGGAAGAAACTTGCCTGGGATTTGGGCTGGAAGCGCTCTGCTCCGCGGCGGGATGGAGGCGGGGAGAGGAAGAGGAGGAGGARGACGCCACAGAGATGCCCGAGGACTCTGCGGCGAGAATGAGGTGACAGCGAGGCGGTTTGGCGGGACGAGCTTTATTGGTGGCAGCAGCGACCGACAGGTGTGTCACAGGTGACAGGTGAGCAGAGCACAGGGAGTGGCTGTCCCCCAAGCCCCAACCTGGCCGCCCCGTCCCCTCCCGCGGCTGTGCGGGGACACCGGCGGTGCTGGCAGAGAGGGGACCGGGGGTCCCTCCCTTCGCCCCCGCGCCGCATTTTGGAGGCGAGGAGGAGCGGGGGAAGCGCCCCGCGGGTGGGGCCAGGTCAGGCCCTGAGTGAGGAGATGAMGATGATGGCGATGATGATGAAGATCAGCCAGAGGACGGCGACCACCACGGAGCAGATGATGTTGGCCACCCTGGCGCSGTCGCTGTGACGCCGGGCACCCTCCACGTCCCCCACCATCTTACAGTCACGGGCCTGGGGGGCGAGCGGGGGGCTCAGWGCGTGGGGGGCACTGATGGGAGGGCAAACCCACCCGGGGGTGGCCGCAGGGTTGTGCTGCGACCCCTGGATTTGTCACCCAGGGCACGGGGTGAGGCCACCGGGGGGGACACGCAGCATTGGGGGTCCCAGGGTGGGGTGGGAGACCAGATTGGGGGTCCGGGATGGAAGAATGGATCTGGGAATTCGGATTTATGGGAGAGAGGTTTGGAGGGGGGGTAGGCAGGGGGGAGAGGAGCAGGGTGGGGAGCGGGGGGATGTCAGGGAGGGCTGGGAGTGGGGGGACAGGACAGGGGGATCCCGGGGGGAGGGAGAGGTCCCGGTCGGGCTGGGTCGGGTGGGATGGGAGCTCCGGGGGTGGGGAGGGAGTCGGGACATGCCGGGGGTCCCGTGCCGGGCTCAGTCCTGCGAGGGGCTGGCTGGGGGTCCCGGGGTGGATCAGGACTAGATCCGGGGTGTCTGCCGGGGGTCCCCGGTCCCACCCCCTCTCACCTTGACGGAGTAGACGAGCGGGGGGAAGCCGAGGCAGCCCAGCCCGCCCATCCCGCACCACAGCAGCACATTGAGCACCGACCAGAGCACGTAGTCSCGGGGCTGCGGGTCGGAGCGGGGGCCGGGGGCGGCCGCACCCCAGCCGGAGGRCTGCAGGGGGATGGAGACGTCCGTCTGCTTGGGCTCCATGACCGGCAATGAACGCCTGGAAGGAGAAAGGAGAGCTCTCAGGGCTGGGGGACGGCCCCGCACCGCCCCGCAGAGGGAGGGGGGGCACGGCCCTGCGGGACCCCCCACCCCACGCAGGCCGGGGATGCAGCTCTGGGGACCCGTGGGGGTTTAAGGGGGCTTGGGAGGCTCTGAGGACTGCGGAAGGACTTGAGGGGTGTTGGGGGATGTTGGAAACGATAGAAATTTTCATTKCTTTTCTGTGACTTCAGTCTGGGGTTCGTCCGCCTTTGCCCRGGGGGAGGGGAATTCRAGTTCCTTTTCCAAAGAGTCTGTGTCTGTTCTCCGGGAGAGCCCCGATGGTCTGAGCATCCCCGGACTGGGAATAGGCAGAAGATGCAGAGGGGATGAGCGGCCATCAGCGRGCATTAACCAGCCTCACCTCCCTGCCTCGGTTAGAGACACTCGGGCTGGGGGATGGATGGGTGAGAGAACCGAAAATCCAGGACCAAATTAGCATCAATCAAAGGGGAAGGGATCAAGAACAGGTAGGGGATCAGAKACTGAGAATTGTGTCATTTGAGACYGGTGGACGAGAACTTSTTGGGGTTTTTGTCTGTGTAGATACGGGAAGCGTCAGGTGAAGAGCTACGTGCGTCCTGGCCAGAACAAAGCAATGCCTCGTCCTCTGTCACCACAAACATCGTGCTGGAGGGTTTTTATTCTCTTCCCGAGTTCCGGTGACAGATGGGKTGAGGGAAGCTGTCCGTGAGGCTTTGCCAGTGACTGGTTTGGGCTGGGAAAGGGTCAGTTTTTTCCCGTGTTGGCTTGGTGGGGCTGTGCTCTGGATTAGAGCTGGGAACTGTTGATAAAAGCAGGGAGAAGGAACAAGAGGGGGATCTCGGAGCCTTTTGGACAGCCCCTYGGAGCTGTCCTGCGTTCCCATTGGATGTGCCGGGGTTTGGGCAGGCCAAGCCCAGGGCCGGGCAGGCAGCRGATCCTGCTCGCAGCGAAAAGCCCGTGATTTCCAGGAAAAAAATGTGGAGCAAAAAATGATTCACCAGAGGCTCAGCGCCAGGCGTTCTGCAACAAATATCCGCTGTGTGCGTGAGCGGGATTTCTGACCTCTTACAAATGCTCTGCCTTGGCAGGAGCCCGACGTTCGTGGGGAGAGGCAAAAACACGGTTTTGTTCCCATCCCGAGGGTCGAGGCCTGCCGGGGGCGAGGGGTGCGAAGGGGAAAGGGGAAGCCAGGCCAGCTGCAGAGCTGAGGCTCTGCCAGAGGAGCTGCTGCCAGGATTTCCCTGTCCCTGCCGGGGTCGCTSGGGATTCCGWGGGAGCTGGGCAGGCAGCGGCAGCSCGGAGGGGAGRGGATCCCTGCCCGCCGCCCTGCCAGCCCTTCCAGCAGGGTGACAGCAATGGCCGGGGCTTGGYGTGGCTTCCTCTGGGCCGTAGTCCCCTCCCCTGTGGGATCTGCAGGGTAAATGTGAAGAAACTCGAGGGCTGGGATGAGTTTAATAAATGAAAGCGAAGCGAAGCAAGGCACGGAATTCATTCCCTGCTTCCCATTGCAGGCAGATGGGCAGCTGTCCTCGGGAAAACCGGCCCCGGGCAGGTGGGATGGGGGCTGTGAGGCACAGCTGGATCCCAAATCGCCTGGCTGCGGGGGACAGACGTGGAATCCAGCCGCGATTCGGGATGGAACCTCAGTCCCTCCTCCCTGGGAGCCTCTCCAGCCCCGCTGACCCTGCCCAACCCCATCCCAGCTCATCCGGATCAGCCCCAGCAAAGCCACCTTGGCCTCAGCTCTGCGTGCTGCCAGCCCTTCCTGAGGACGGGTGATCCCGGCAAGGATCGGGTTCCCCCCGCATCCCTTACAAGAACTTCACACCCTTTGTGTCCCCTGAGCGTTGTCCCCGTGATGAGGGACAGTTTCTACCCCGGTCTGTGAGGAAAGTTCTTTCTCGAGCCCCGTGTTTTACAAAAAGCCCGGGCGCGGTGAGATTCGAGGTTTTTGATTTTTTTTTTTCCCCTTATCTCTCACATTCTCTCTCTGCCCAGCTGCGTTCTGCACTGCAGCCAAGGTCGGGAGCAAAACCTCAACCCACCGGGGTGGTTTCTACTCTTACACAGAATTTTTCGGACCAAATATTTACAGTCAATCACCAGTAATAACCCATGATATCAGCCTGTGCTTGTCCCCTTAAAACAAACCAAAACAACCCCCGCCAGTGAAGAAAATGGAAGGCAAGAAGAAAAAAGTGACACACCCCAAATCCTCCATCTTGCCCATTACAACCCCTTGTGAAAAAACGCATAAATCTATTTTTCACACCGTGATTTACCAAGTACCACCCAATTCACATCCTTGTGGTCAGAGCCTCATCATACAATGTTGGCAAATCCCTCCACGGGCTGAGATCAGATCCATGACCATCTGACCATCTCCATCTCCCTGTGGGAGCCTCCAGCCCCACCCCGCCATGGCCCCGGGTCACCCAGRGCACCCAGAGGAATGCCCTGAACTCCAAATTCCCCCCTCCCCCAGGCGCATCCCACGGGCCGCTGCCGTTTCTCATCACGGCAAAACTGCCTCGGAGGAAACCGCAGACCACTTCCCTACGATACGAAACCGAGCCGGGGCAAAAGTGAAAGAAACCTTTATTTGAGGGGCCAGGGTCTCACCGAACCCACGGCGTTGTTTTGAGGCACCTGGGGCTCCAGAGCCAGGGCAAAGCGGCAAGCGGGGCCACGGCGGGGCTGGGGATGCTCAGCTCCTCTGCGGGGCTGGGGATGCTCAGCTCCTCTCCGGGGCTGGGGATGCTCAGCTCCTCTCCGGGGCTGGGGATGCTCAGCTCCTCTCCGGGGCTCCACGGGAAGCTCCGAGCGGGGAAGGGAAGAGGGACGGGACAGCAGCGAAGGCTCCGGCTGAGACACGTGGGTTGGCTGTGCTTTGGGCCTCCCCGGCTCCCAGGGGTGAGGAGAACTCCGGGCAGGCTCCGGGGAAGGGAGCGCAGCCCGCGGGGCAGGGAGAGGGAGAGCGGAGCTCACTACCCCCGGTAGCCGTGCGGGATTGTGAAGTCCCCTCTGTTGCTGAGCATCACGGCGACGATGGCGACGACGATGACGACGATGACGATGTTGATCACCAGGGCCGTGATGTTGAGGCACTTGGCCGTGGAGCCGTAGCTCAGCGCCCCGCTGTTGTCACCCAGCACTTTGCGGTCCCTGGACTGGGGACAAGCAGGGGCAGAGTCAGGGGCATCCCCGGGTGGGGGGCTCAGGGCTGTGGGAGAGGTGCTGGAGGTGCCAGACTGAGCTGAACCCCTCCCAAAACATCGGAGAAGCCCACTGCCCTCCCTGCCCCAAACCCCTGCCGGCTGCAGAGCTTCCAGCCGGGACTTTGTGGGGTCAGCGGTGCAGGAAGAAGGGACTCTGTGGGGTCAGTGGGGCAGGAAGAGGGGACTTTGTGGGGTCAGCGGTGCAGGAAGAGGGGACTCTGTGGGGTCAGTGGGGCACCCTCTGGTCTGGGGTTTGTGGGGTCCGTTGGACACCCCTGAACGGAGGCTCTGTGGGGTTCGTGGGGCACCCTGGGGCCGGCAGCTCGGTGGGGTCCAGGGGGCTCTGTGGGATCCACGGCCCATCGGGGGCTGGGGGCTCAGTGAGGTCCAGGGGGGCTCCCGGGGGTCCACGGCCCATCGGGGTCTGGGGGCTCAGTGGGGTCCAGGGGGTCTCCCGGGCGTCCACGGGCTCAGTGGGGTCCAGGGGGGCTCCGTGGGGTCCACGGGCCATCGGGGTCTGGGGGCTCAGGGGGGTCCAGGGGGTCTCCCGGGGGTCCACGGCCCATCGGGGTCTGGGGGCTCAGGGGGTGTCCCTGAGGGCAGGGACTCACTGGGGTCCCCGGGGCCGCCCCCACCCCCGCGTGTCCCCCCGCGCTCCCCACCTTGACGGAGAAGAAGAACGCCAGGAGGCCGAGGCAGCAGAAGTTGCCGTACAAGGTGGTGAAGAGGGACCACACGAGGTGGTCCCGGGGCGGCGGCGGCGGCTGCTGCTCCTCCAGCATCACCGTCGTGCTCCGGGACATCTCCTCCATGCCCACCTCGGCGGGCAGCATCTCGTACGGCGGCAGGTGCTGCTGCTGCATGCGGAGCGTTCGGGGACAGCGGCGGCGRCACCTGGGGAGCCCGTGGGCTTTAGGGAGGTGGAGGCACCGCGGGGCGGGCGCAGAGGCGGTAGTTTCGTTTCCCCGAGATTTGGGACTGAGCGGGAAGAGGCCGCCCCTCCGGACGCCCCTGTAAGGGCAGAGGAGACTCCTCCTCCGCGGCGGGGGAGAATCCCGGACCCGCTGTCCTCGTTCTCTGCTTTATCCCTCTCTTTACCCCTTTYCCCGCTTCCTTCATTGGCCCTTCATTGCCGGCTTCTTTCCTTGTCCCCATCTTTACCTGTTCTTTGCCCCCTTTTTGCCTCATCGTTTTCTTTCCCATTTCTTTATCCCCTTGTTTCCCTGTCCCTTTCCTTGTCACCTTTTTTGCCCCCTATCCTCCCTTCATCCTTTACCCTATTTCCCCCTCTTCTTTATTTTTTTTTTATCGGCTGTGTTGTCCCTTTCTTCCCTTTCCCCCCCTCTTGTCCCTTCTTTACCCACTTCTTTCCTTACCCTGTTCTTTCCTTCCCTTCCTCTTTCTTTTTTTCCTCACTTCTTCCCCTTTCTTTGCCCCCTTCATTGCCCCTTTTTTCCCCTCGGCCCCTTCTTTACTCCCCTTTTCTTCCCCCCTCTGTCTCCGTCCCCAATCCCTGTGAAACCCCCAAATCCTGCTGGATTCCCAAGCCCACCTCCGTCTCCCACAAATACTGGGTGGAGGGCAGCGGGTGCCACTTTTTGGGGRTGCCATTTGGGATCCCTGGAAAGCTCTGGCTGCACCCCCTTAAAGGGATCCCCCTCTCAAATTTCATGGTGTGGGAGTGCTTGAATTGCGTTAAAGCATCAGAATCCGCAGGATACGCTGTTCCCTGAACCTTCTACTGGGAAATTCCGTTAATGTTTCTAATTAAATAAACAGAACAAGCATGGCCCCGCCCTGGAAAYTGGGGTTTGGTTTCTGGGAATCGCAGCCCGGGACATTGTTGCCCTCTAGTTTTCCCAGCCGTGGGTGTATTTCTTCCTTCAGTAACGGATTTCTCCCGTGCTTTTGTCCCTGGCCTGAGCCACGGGAAGCAGGGGAAACTGCCTGAGCTCCTGCGGGATGGGAGCGATGCCTTGGGAAGGCTGAGCTGAAACAGAGACTGGGCAGAGCTGGAGGATGAAGCAGATATTTATTGAAAGGCTCTAGGATACATGAGAGCCTGGACCCCAAACAGTCACAAGACGGCCCCGGTTACGAGGCTTTACCCTTTTATAAGTTTGGGTCTATTTGCATATTGGGTTTAATTGTCCAATTACAACTCCAGGCTGTGAAGTCTCATCCTTCTCGTTTCTCTTTTCAGGCCATCCTTGTTTGTGCTTTTGGGCCCGAAAGCCGTTCTTGGTTTTCAGCAGGAAAGGGTTTGTTTTGTCTGCTTACTGCTCACTTTCACTTTATATGAAGCTTAAAGCTACACCCGAAGCAGCACGGAATTTGAAAAAAACATAAAAGCTAGAACTTAAGGCATCAGGAGAAGAGGGGAAAAGTCCCAGTGTTTGTTATTCCTGTGCTGCGGAGGGAAGAACCAGCCGCGCATCGGTGCAGTCAGAGGCGGCCAAAGGGACCACAGGGGTCTCTGCATCCAGCGAGGGGGATGCTGAGCATCCCGGCGCCCAAATCCTGGGAATCCGGCCGCCACGGGATCCCCGCACCCAGCGGGGGGATGGTCCCAGGGATCCCCGCACTCCTGTTCCCGGGATGATCCCAGGGTGCCATCCCTGATCCCGTGGGATCCCCGCACTCCTGTTCCCGGGATGATCCCGGGGGTGCCATCCCTGACCCCAGGGATCCCCGCACTCCTGTTCCCGGGGTGCCATCCCCGATCCCGGGGTTCCATCCCCGATCCCGTGGGATCCCTGCGGGTCCGTGCCCGCGGATAGCGCCCCCCTGCGGACCGAGCCAGGCGCTGCAGCCCCCGCCGCTGCCGGCCCGGAACGTACCATCCTCCCCGCGGGGAGGGGGGGGGAGAGG
>CADDXX010000985.1:99366-111731 GCA_902810485.1 Alauda arvensis | reverse complement strand
GGCGGCGGCGGGGGCGATGCGGGCGGCAGGATGCCGCGGCTCCCGGTGAAGAAGCTCCGGAAGCAGCTGAAGCTGCTGCTGCTGCTGGCGCTGCTCACCTCGGCCGCCTGGTTCACCTACCTGCACATCAGCCTGGTGCGCCAGGGCCGCGCCCTGCGCCTCCCCTTCGCCTACGGCAAAGGTAACGGGGGAGGGGGGGTCCCCCGGCAGCCTTTGGGGAGGGGACTCGGGGGGCTTTGGGGGTCCCCGAGGGATGGTGGGTCCCCCCCGCCACTCCGGGATACCGGAGCACCTGTGGTTTGGGGGTCCCCAGGGAGTGCCGGGRCTCCCTCCCGCTCTGGGCTCTCACAGCACCTGGGGCTGGGGGGTCCCCAAGGGGTTTGAGGGTCCCCTTGCCACGCTGGGGACGCGGAGCACCCTCTCAGGGGTGGAACCCCCTTCTTTGCAGCGCTGGCTTTCTGTCCCGCATCACCCGCGTGGGTTTGGGGCGAGCGGGACCCCGGCTTTGGAGCTTCGGGAGAAGGGGATGCCCCGGAGGGYCCCCAAACCGGCCGGGGCGTTCTTTGTCCCCCTTCGAGCCGCTCCGTCCTCSTTTTTCCACCCGCTGCCTTGGCTGCGATGACAAAGAGGCCATTTATAGGCGCTCGCCGCTGCTGGAAAAGGGGCAATCTCTTCTTTGCCATCCCTTTTCCCAGCCTTCCCATCCTTCCCCAACCCTCCCCATCCCATCCCGGCGCTTTCTCAGCCTGCGCTTCTCTACTGTAAAAAAAAACAAAAAACAAAAAACCCAACAAAAAAACCAAAATTCCTTTCTTCTCCCGGCCTGGGAGAGCGGCCGGGATGGATTCCGGGATGCTCCGGAGGGACAGGTGCCCCAAGGCTCGGCTCCGTGTCCGGTCGCTCCCGGTTTTCCCGTGGCAGCCCTTCCCTGTGCTGCCCAGACACAAAGCGACTCGCAATATTTGCTGGGTGAAACTTGAGCCGGAGCSTTCTTGCCGGGACTGACCTCGCCCAGCGCGTTTTGTCCAAAAAAAAACCCCAGAAAGGGGTCGGGATTTGGTGTTTGTGGAGGGAGGGAATGCTTTCCCGAGGGGGTCCGAGCGGTCCCGGGGGTCGGCAAAGCCCCTGGGCTGGAAAACCCAAAGTTTCCGAGCGGAGCAGCAGCATGAGCCTGCAAATTTTGGGGCCTTATGGTAAAAATCGGGATAATGCGAATGAGCGAGGCAGGAAATGAGGCTGCTGAGGGAAGGGGGGGCACCGGGGGCTGCCGGCTCCCGGCGGGATCCTCCGCGCTGGGAAAGCCGCAGGCTCTGCCCGGTGTTCCCGAGGGGCTTTTCCCTGTGTTCCCATCGTTTTCCCGAGGGGCTTTTCCCTGTGTTCCCATCGTTTTCCCGAGGGGCTTTTCCCTGTGTTCCCATCGTTTTCCCGAGGGGCTTTTCCCTGTGTTCCCATCGTTATCCCGAGGCGCTCCCCCCTAACCCCGGTGTTATCCCGGTGTTATCCCGGCCTCGGGAAGCGGGGAAATGGCACGGGATCGCTGTCCTTATCCCTGGAAAACCACGCATCGGGGTCCCCCCGGGGGTTGGGGTGCAGCGGTGTGGAGGTGCCCGTGGTTTCCCTGCCGGGAGGATGCTCGGGGATGTTCCCAGGTGCCGAGGCCGGTGTGTGCCAGGCTCTCCCTGCGTGCCCTGCATCCCGGCCGGCTCCTCGGGATGCTCCAGGGGTGAGCCACAGGTTCAGCTGTGGAAGGGAGGGGGTGCAAACTGGGAATTGAGGGGTGCTGGGCTGTTCTGGTGGAGAAACGGGGTCTCTGCGAGGTGGGGAGAGAGATGGGAAAGCAGATTTGGGTGGGGGGAGTGTTGCCTCTTGCCACGGGGAACACGGGCACCTTCCCTGGCTGAGGTGGGTGGTTCTCCAGGGAGATTCTGCTCCTTGCACTGGGATTTTCCAGTGGGCTTGGGAAAGGCAGAGTTTAGGTCCCACTTGGCCTTTTGGGACACCAGGTGATGGAAAGGGGTTGGGTGGAGGTTGGGGAAGGGTGGACCCTCATCCTGCTGCTGCCAAGAGTGGGAGAAGCAGGGAATGGTTTAGGTGGAAAAACACATTGAATTGAGTGAAAAAATAAAACCCCAAAAAACCCCAAATAGATCATAGGCTATAAACCATATTAAGTAAAAAAAACTTGTTGCAAGGGTTTAAGGGAAGAGCATCACTCCAAAGGTGTGTGCACCAAMAGGAGTTTGGAGATGACTTTTGGATTTGGCCACCGTGAGCCAGGACCTGTCTGTCTGTGCCAGGGGTGCTGCCCGCTTAATTAAYGAGGAAAAAAAAGATTAATTACTCATTAAACAGGATGTCAGTGAGCAGCTGGAGGCTGCAGGTGAAGTACATGAGGATTTTAGGTGGTTTGGGGCTGTGTAAAGTGGGGAAGACCCAGCCAGGTGGGGTTGGGAGCACAGTGGGATTATCCCGGTCCCCTTGTCCCAAGCATTGGTGGCACCTGGAGCTGGAGCATCCAGGGGCTGTGCTGGTCCCTGATAGAACATCCCCCCGTTCTCCTCATCTCCTCCAAGTAGATAATTAGCCTTCTCTGCCTAATTGAGCACACGGATTCCTCACTGGAAATAATGAGGCCATTACGGTGCTCTCCCAGCTGGAAACCGCGCCGAGGCAATGGGGTGGAAATGTGGATGTTCCAGGTGGGAAGGGAAGGGAAAAGGATGAAAAAGCCCAAAAAAGAACTGGGGAAAAAAATGGTAACAAAGCCCTAAAGYAGCTCGCAGTGGGGATTTAGCATTGGAGGGTGTTGGTGGTGCTGGAGCGAGGTTTTAGGGGATGGGGGGAGCATGGGGTGGGTGCTAAAGCCAGTTCTTGGATGAAATGGGGCTGTCTCTGCCTGCTGGACATGGCATGGCCTGGGTCACCCCTGTGCCAGAGGGCTCCCCAAAGCCCCTGATGCCGAGGCAGTGGTGGGATGGATGGTCTGTGTCCTGTCCTTGGCTGCTGTTCCCCCACAGGGACCCTTTGGGGAGAGCAGGTTTGGGATAATGTGGGATAATCCTCTGGGATCCATCTGGGCAGATCCTTTGGTTTTAATTGGGAGCCTGCTGTGGGGTTCATGCTTTTTTGTTGGGGAGCAGGTGGGGAAGGGGATGAGAAGAGCCCTTTGAAGGTGAAGGGCAGTGGGATTTGGGACTGGGCTGGGAGCTGCTTTTTCTTCTGGCATCAGCCCTATCCCTGCTGGGAAGGGCTGGTTTCCCTGGATGGACCCACGTGGGGTCCCAGTGCCAGTGAAAGCAGGTGCCATCCCTGCTGCTGAATGGCAAGTTTGGAGCTGGGGGAATGGGCTGCTTTGAGTGTCACTGGGGCCCTTTTTCCATATAGGAAGCCCTTCCTGCATTGCCCCAGGCTCCATGCTCTGCTCCCCTAGGGTGGCCAGTGGGAAAAAAAATTGGCAACTGCCTGTTTTGGGTTTTTCAAAGGTGAAAATGTGGCTCTTCAGAGGCATGAGTGGCTTTGAGCCAGCCCAGGGTGGCACCTGCCCCCAGCCTGGCTGTGACCCTTGGCACCTGCAGGGTCCCCAGAACTGTCCCCGAAGCCAGGGAAGGGGAGGGATGGCTTTTCCCAAGCACCAGGAGCTCTCTGCCTTGGTGTTGGGGACCTTTATCCTTCCCAGCACTGCCCTGGATCTTCCCTCCATCCCTTCCCTAATCCTCTGGGATCCATCTGGGCAGATTCTTTGATTTTAATTGGGAGCCTGCTGTGGGGTTCATCCTTTTTGTTGGGGAGCAGGTAGGGAAGGGGATGAGAAGAGCCCTTTGAAGATGAAGGGCAGTGGGATTTGGGACTGGGAAACTGCCTGAGCTGCTCCTTGGGAAGGGCTGGGCAGGGTGTCAGGGTTCCTGGCAGTGGCAGGACACAGGGATTTTGGCTGGATGAGGAGCCAGCTGCTGGAAGGGGCTGGAACTGGGACCCCACAGGCAATGCAGAGCTCAGAGGCTGGAATGTTTCTGGGCTGAAATGCACCCTAAAATTCCCAGCGTTTCACAGCCACCTTCCCCAGAGGCAGCATCCCGGGAAGCCAAATCTTTGTGCTGGGGGCTGTGAGTGAGCATCATCCCTGCTGGGATGGAGCAGGGTCTCCTTGGGGCTGGGGCAGGTTGGGACTGAAGGGATGCWCAGTGGGGGAAGTCTGGGAGCTGCCCAATGCCGGGAGGGGTTTGAGATCCTCATGGTGAGCGTGGAAGTGTCGGAGCCGCCTCTGCTGGTGGGTGTTTGTGAGCCGGAGTGGTCTCATGGCAGCCGGAGCGATTCCGCATCCATCTCCATGGCTCCAGCTGAGAGGGGACTGGGGAAACAGCAGCGGAGGGACGGGGGAGGCTGGAAAAATCCCCCTGGCTCCTCCAGTTCCCTCAGCAAGGCGGCAGTGCCCGAGGGAGGCAGGGCAGGGGTGTCCGGTGTCCCCAAATTGGTCACAAACCCCGCTCCCCTCGTCCCCATGGGTGTCACCAGCTGTCACCCAGCCCGTGCCACCACCCTCTGTCCGGGGCTGGGATTTTGGTCCCGCGTTTCTGTGGCACTGGCAAGGGGGATTGGCGGTGTTGATTATTATCTGGCTAATTATAATCACTTAGCACCTCGTTAGGAGGCTCCTGCAGGGATGCTCCTGCTCCGAGGCCTCGCCAGGAAAAAATTTTGGGAATGGAACCTCTGGGTTTAAGGAAGGCGCCGCCAGCGCTTCTGCTGCAGCTGTGTCGGGGTTTAAATGTCACCTCCCTCCCTCCCTCCGTGTCGCAGGGCTTGGGAAAGGGCCAGGAGAAACCCCGGCAGGGAAGAAAAGGGGCTGTGTTYGGAGCCGGGGAGGAGGAGGCGGGTGGTGGGATGTGAAAGGCTCTCTGTGCTTCCCAGCGGAGTCACAGCGCTGGGATAACGGGGAGACGCTTCTCCCATGGGAGGCACCTCTCTGTGCCCTCAGATCCATGGTTTCCACCCCAGGATGAGCATCCTGGCTCCCTGTCTGCAGGCTGCTGTGACTCAGAGCCGGTTCGTGCCATGGTTTGTGCTCCCTGCCCCCTCCTCGCTGCTCCCGGAGCATCAGCGTGGTTCCAGGGAAGGGCTTTCGGTGCTTCCATCCCTTCCTGAGCATCCCCATCCCACACAGGCATCGCTGCCTGTCCTCAGAGCTTCCCTGTCCCTGTCCTGCCCTCTCTGGTCCTTCAGGGAGGGGATGGACACAGCAGTGCTGCTGTGCATCCTAGTGGGATGCTGGCAGGAGCTGGAACCCTCCTTCCTCCCAGTGCTGCCTTCTCCCTCCTCTTCTCCTCCTGCCTCTGAGCTGCTGCTCCCGCAGGGCTGTGGTKGGGACCAAAGGAACTGGGGGTTTTTGGGAGCAGTGATGCTCACTGGCACAAGGCACTGCCCTTCCCCACCCCTTGTYCCCAGTTCCCCACAAAAGTCACTTCCCCGTATTTGAATTGCCAGGGAATTGCACAGAAGCCTTTCCTGGAGCGTTCTGGTGCTCKTGCTCCTCGCTGGATGTGGGAGCCCCTCAGAAGGGATGGGCAGCAAGCAGGGGGCTCGTGGCTTTGGGTCCAAGGATGAGCTTGGATTAACTCCTGTTTTTCACCCACTTTGCTCCAGTTTAGATCAAATAATCTCCCACCGGTTCGCAGTCCTGGCATGGAGGAGGCTGAAGCAGGATGGCCACATCCAGCCCTCCCCGTGGATGCCGCACAGGGCGTTTTATCCGTGGCAAATCCCACGGGAGACAGGTTTATCTCCTCCAAGGCGGGCAGAGCCTCCCTGAGCGGGCAGCACGGAGCCAGTCCCACCTCTGCCAGCCCTGGGCAGGTCCCCTGGGAGCTCTGAGCTCCTGGTGGCCTCGATGGATGTGCTGGGAATGACGCTGGAGCCGAGCGCTGGCCCCGCTCCCCATCACCCTCCTGGCGCAGGGAAAAGAGGGATGGATGCGGGAATGAGGGGAGGGGGCAGCCTGGGGGAGCTGCCAGGAGCCAGCCGGGGCTGCCAAGGGGCTGAAGAATGGCCGAGAGCAGAAGAAGGGGCTTTAGAGCTTAATTTCCTGTCCGTGCCGTGGGGATGGGATTTGTGCTGCCATCTCCAAGGAGACGCCGGCTGCGTGGCTGGAATGCTAATGGTGTGCGGGGCGGGGGGCTCCGGGCACGCCGAGCCCCTCCCTGCACCGGGGCTGCTCCTTTTTGGGCACTGGGAGCCCCCAGGACTCGCTGGGGATGGGGAGGAGGGCGTGGAGGGACAGGGACATCTTTGCATACCCCTGGGACTGCGTTGGTGACCCCTTTCCTGCAATTCCCGTGGTGGGGAGGGGTCACTGCTTTGCTCCCCCTCGTTGCCATGTGGGAGTGGATKGTTTTTGGGGACCCACAGGTGATTGTGGGGGTGGCTGTTGGACCTCTCCAAGCATTGCCTTGAGCTCCCCGTGGCTCTGGATTGAACTGTGGATCCATGCAGGCTTGGAAAATGTTACTTTGGCAGGGGGACATCCTCTTTTTCTGCCACCCCTGGGTTTTGGGGTGGCAGAAAAAGAAGATGTCCCCCCTCCAAAGCAACGTTTTCCAAGCCTGCACCATTGTTTTTGGGGGTAGTTTAAAATTCCCTGCCCAAGGAAAAGGAGCTGCAGAGGGGAGTCAGAGGATGGGGCTAATTAACTCAGCACAGTAACGAGGCTGATGGGTCTGGGAGGGAGGTTTTGATGTGTGATTTTGAAGAGGGACATGGTTTGAGGGGTGATATCTGTGGAAGTTTGGGGCTGGTGTGCTCTTGGCAGAGCTGTTGGGATGCCTTGGGAGAGCTGGGATTTGGCGGGGCAGGAAGCAGGGCTGCATCCCTGAGGATGGAAGGGGTGCAAGACCCCCCAAGAGCTTATCCTGGCATCTCTTATAGAAAGGGCCAGGAGCTGTGGGGGGTGTAACTAAACCTGCTGCTGCAAAGCTGCAAAAGCAAAGAGGGGAAAGAGCTGCAAAAGGAARGAGGGGAATTGCAGAATTGCAGCCCCCCTGTGTCACCCCTGTCCCCTGCGAGCAGAGGCAATGCCAGCACCTCCCCGGTGGCAGGGAGAGGGGTGTCCCCAGCAGGAGGGCTGGCACGGGGGTGGCTGGCTGTGCTGTGACCCCTCTCTGCTCCCCTGGCAGATGGAGAGAGGCCGGGCGAGGTGACGGATGCCGGGAGGCGGGCGGCGCGGCGCAGCAAAGCCGAGGATTCCAGCGAGAGCCACGAGGAAGATCCCATGGTAACGGGGTGGGAACGTGCAGGACACTGCTCTGGGAGCTGAGTGCTCCAAGTCTTGTCCAGCTGAGGGGATCAGAACCTCTGATTCTGCCCTCACAGTGGTTAAACTTTCTAATATCCCATGGGTGGGATGTCCCACTCTGTGCTCCGTGTGCCCTGTCACAGCTTCCTGCCCTGCAATTCCTGCTTTTCTGGGCAAAGCCACCTGCTCCTGTTCTGTGCTCTGCTCTGTCCTGAGCCACTCTCCCCCAGATGGAGCCTCCAGGCAGGAGGCACTTGGAATGGTAGCCACGAGGACATGCTGCTGTCCCCTGCCCTGCAGGTCACCCAGCCCCTGTGGAAGGCTCTGCTGTCCCTGCCCATCCTGTTGTCACCAAGAGCAGCAGAGCAGCCAGGTGGGGTGGCAGGAGGGGGATGCCACGGGGTATTCCCTGCCCTATCCCAGCAGGTCACTCCTCAGAAATAAGGGACAGAKGGACAAAGGAGGAACCTCGGGTGCCCCARAGGAGGCAGGGGCTGGTGCTGGGTRAGGACAGAGGGCACAGCAGGAATTGCATCCTGGCTTTTCCTGGGAAGGAGGGGGAATCCTTCCAGTGAGCCTGGCACAAAACCCTCCCTCGTGAGGTCTTCCAAGGGCACTGCTCCCTCCTCAGGAGCCCTGATGAGTTTGTTTAGGCAGTTTGCTAATTATTTCCCTGGCACTGCACATGCAGATGGGCAGGGCTGTGGTGGCAGGGCTGTGGTGGCAGGGCTGTGGTGGCAGGGCTGTGGTGACAGGGCTGTGGTGACACTGCTGTGTCTGCCCTGGGAGGGGAGGAAGAGGGTGATGATGCTCTTGGGGAAGCTCCAGAAGTACCTGGCTCTTCCTCATCACCCATCAAGGAGCTGGAGGCAGGTGAATGCTCACTTAATCTCTCTAAACAACGAGGTACAAGCAGTGGGATTAACCTAATCCCCTTTAAAGGAAGAGGGGGCGTGGAGGGACATCCCTCTTCCTCTGCTCAGGGTGTAGAGATCACCTCTGTGCTTTCAGAGAGAGAGAGAGCCCAAAATTCCAGCAGCCCTCARGACTGGCCAAACATTTTGAATGAACAGAAAACTCACTGTTTTGGAGAAGTTTTGGCAGAGGAGGGGAAGCAAGTTTAGCTGGAACGTTTTGAAACTGCTGCCCGCGACACCTTGCCAATATTTTTGTGCCTCCTCCTGCTTTCCTTTGCTTTGTGAAATCTTTCAGCTTTCAGTTTTTTGGCAATGCTCAAAATGAGGTATTTAGATCAYGGAGTCCAGGAATGGTTTGGAAGGGATCTTAAAGCCCACCCAGTTCCACCCACTGCCATGGGCAAGGACACYTTCTGCTAACCCAGGCTGYTYYGAGCCCTGCCCTTGSACTTCCCCAGGGATGGGACAGCCACAGWTTTTMTGGGCAGCTTGTGCCCAGRGCCTCACCACAGWGRCATCCCAGGAGCACAGGACGTGCTGGCCATGCTGACCCATCCCATGTGTCCCCCTGTTCCCCCGCAGAACGACGGGCAGGACGTGGATGGCTGGTTTGCCAGAGGTTCCACCCGAGCCGGCGCCCACCCCAAACTCAACCTGACCAAGCAAGCCTTGCCCTGGCACGAGCAGGTGGGTGGGCAGGCAGCCTGGGAGGGGGGTGCAGGAGGAGCAGGAGCCCCACTCAGCCCCCTCCCTTGTCCCACAGTACAAAGGGAARGCAAACCTGCACGTCTTCGAGGATTGGTGTGGCGGGGCCGTCAGGCACCTGAGGAAGAACCTCCACTTCCCTCTCTTTCCCCACGTGAGTCCCGGGACARGGGTTGGTGGGAGGGTCCACCCCTCCCTCCCTGGGTCTCCAAGACTGCAGGGTTTGGCTTGGGGAGGGGATTCCCAGCTGGAGGAGAGGGGAGTGGTGATGGGTGATCCATGCCCGTCTCCTCGGCAGACCCGCACCACGGTGAAGAAGCTGGCGGTGTCTCCCAAGTGGAAGAACTACGGGCTGAGGATTTTTGGCTACATCCATCCCTTCAAGGATGGTGAGTGATGGAGTGTGGCCTTYTCCCTTTTCCCCCATGCAGCTCCTTCCCCTTCCTGGCCACAGGAGGACAGAGAGGCTCTTGGAGATGGTCCCCAAACCCTGGCTCCTGGGCAGGAGGGTCCTTTTTCCCATGGCTTTGAAGGGAGGCAAAGCCCTGATCCCACCCAGGCCATGAGATCGGGATCCCATCCCTGTTTCCCCATCTCACCACGAGGCAGTGGGGCCGAGCCCACTCCCCCAAGGGTCCCTGTGTCCCTTTTTGGTGACCCTCTCCGTGGCTCTCTGCAGGGGATTTCCAGTTTTCCGTGGCATCGGATGACAACTCAGAGTTCTGGCTCAGCTCAGATGACAGCCCCTCCAATTCCAGACTGGCAGCATTTGTGGGCAAGGTATGGCAGTGCCTCTCTGTCCTCCCTGCTCCAGGGAGCAGGATCCATGTGTGGCTGTGCTGGGGGCAGCTCTTCTGCCTCTCTGTGGGAATGCCAGGCTGTTCCAGCCTGCTCCCAGCCCTGGCTTGGCTTCCAGAGGAGCTCCTTGGTCCCTTCTTGCTTGGACCTGCCAAAGACCAGGAGATGTAATATTCATTCCTGGATTTTCTTGGGGTTAATTGCTATAACGGGAAGCTGGTGGGCTTTGGTGTGGTGTCCTGCTGCTCTCATGCTCCTCCTCCCCTTCCCAGCTGGGCACGGAGTGGACGGCGCCGGGAGAGTTCACCAAGTTCAGCTCGCAGGTCTCCAAGCCCCTGCGGTGAGTGTGTCCTTGGGGATGGAGTCTGGGACGTGGAATTGCTTTCCCAAAAGGCCCCTGGGGCTGGGCTGGACCCCAGATCCATGGTTTGAAGGGGCAGGTGACGAGGTGGGGCTGYCCCAATGTCCCCACAAAACCCCTCAGCAGTGGGATGGAGGAGCAGACACCCTGCTCAGCTCCCTGTCTCCTTGCCTCAGGAAGGTTTTACCCACCCGTGGGTGGGACAAGGGAGGCTTTCCCAGGCTGGCCCTGGGCTCTGACTGCTGTGTCCCCTCCCCTGCAGCCTCATGTCCTCCCGGCGTTATTACTTCGAGCTGCTCCACAAGCAGGATGACCGGGGCTCGGACCACGTGGAAGTTGGGGTGAGTAAATGCCCACCCTCCCATGCCAGGCTCCTTCCAGACAGTGCCAGGGCCTTTTCCATGTGTGTTCAGGTGCTTTATCCTGGAGCAAAGCCACGGTGTCCCCCTCCCATGGCTGCCAGCAGTGGCAGTGTCACTGCTTCCCTGGTTATCCCAGCATTGGGATGCTTGGAGTGCTGTTCTTTCCTCCTGGTCGTTTTTGGGCAGCTGAAGACCCTGCCATGGGCGAGAAGAGCCCAGAGCAGGCAGGTCCCACCTTGCTGGCTGCATCCCAGCAGTGGGATGAGGGAGGTGGCCAAGGTGATGGAACGATTCCCTGTTTGCTTCTTTTTTCCCCCCCACCTTGGAATTACCATGAGTTTCGAATCCGAACTTGCCTGCCAGCCCTGGCAAAGCCTGGAGAGTGTGGCAGGGGCTCAGGCTGCCTCAGGGGAAGATGTTGGCTCGTTAGCAAAGGTTTCCTTTCTCCCAAGAACTCATTAATCACTGCAGTCAAACGGGTGCCAGCAGAGCATCGGGGAGGCAACACCCCTTCCTCGCTGGCTGCCTCCCTCCCTCCTCCCCATCCCCTCTGTCCCGATAAGATCTGCGTTTCTTCGGGCAAAAAAAACAACAAATAGTGGGCAAAACAAATAGATGGGGGAGATGTTTCTGAGAGGGGATGTTTTTGCTGGAGGGAGGGAGTTGAAGCCTTTCAGCCGTGCAGAGAAACCTCTCAGCTGTGCAGGGAGAGACAACAACAACAACAACATCCACAACAAAAGCAGGACCCTGATGTGTCTCAGCCCGGGGGCATCGAAGGGCTTGTCCCGACAAGGGCTCCAGACTGGCTTTTGAAAATGCTGGAGTTAAATCAGGGCAGGCAGCTCCGGAGACCCTCTGAAATCCAGGCAGACTCTTTATAAAGCACTGGACTGAGGAGTCTTTTGGTGGCAGGACTTGTGGCAGTCCCAGAGGGAAGCAGCACGAGCCTTTCCCTCTCCAGCCCTGCAGGGATCCCTGCTAATCCCAAACCCTGCAGGAAATGAGGATCAGCCCTTTCTCTTGCTCCTCTTCTGTTTCTGGGAGCTGTGGGCARGGGGGAACCATCCTGGGGTGCTGGGGTTGGGCAGCTGCCTCCTGACCGCTGCCCACCCTCCTGCTCATTCCCCATCTCCTTTCATTTTTTTCCCCAGTGGCGAGTTTTCCTCCCCAGCCTGAAGTTCGAGGTGATTGACTCCTCCTACATCTCCCTGTACACAGGTAAGGGCCGGGATTTTATTCCTGGGTTTCCTGCAGCCACAGCCAGCGGGCTCTGCATGAGCTGGGAGAGACAGGAATGAAAGCAGAGCCTGGGRAATTGGTGCTGGGGCAACATCTCAGCCTCTAAATCCACCCCACTGGTGTGAGGAGGGATGCAAGGGCTGCAGTGGGATGGGATTGATGCTGCTAAAATGGGATTTGGAGTCAACACAGCATGGGAGCACAGCCCTGCTGCTGCTCCAGCCTCGCCCTGCCTGCCAAGACCCCTCTGGCTCCAGGGCCTGGCCCTGAGTTACGAGGAGCTGTCGTGGGAAGCGGGGATGGATGGCACGAGGTTTAATTAAATCTATAGATCTTCTGCTTCCTGCCCCTGCCCTGGCAGCAGGAAAGGGCTGTGATGGATGGGTGCTGCCCTGGCTCTGCGCAGGGAGTGGGAGCAGCCATCATTCCTGCTCTGGGAGGTGTCGATAAGGAGGAGGGGGCAGGCAGGCTCTGTGGGGAAAGAGGGATGAGGGGTGCCCGTGGTGCTGATGCAGGTGCCCGTGAGATGGATGGCACGCAGATAAATCCCTGTCCCTCAGCACTGGCTCTTCCTGCTTCTCCTCCCTCAGACCCAGCAGCACCTGAGGCAAAGCCATGTCACCCCTGGGGAGCCCATCCCAGCACCAGGCATAGCTCCTCCCTTCTTTCCTCCCTTCTTTCCTCCCTTCTTTCCT
>CADDXX010000985.1:54067-90065 GCA_902810485.1 Alauda arvensis | reverse complement strand
GAGGAGGAGGAGGAGGAGGCAGCGCCCTGTTTGATGCCCGGCACACGTCTGGGCTTGCAGAGCCTCCGCCCCGCACCTGGGGCTCCACCCAGCTCCTTGGGGGGCTGCCCCGGTTCCCTGTGCTCCTGCAAGTCCTGGCACACTTGTCCCTGTCCCAGCTCTGTGCTGGGGCTCCCCTTCCCCTGGGTCTGTTTGTGGTGGGTGTTTCAGGGGTTCTGCTCCTCAGACCAGCTCCCCACTCTCCCAAATCCCCCATTTCAGTGCTCCTCCCTGAAACTCTTGGAGTTTTCCTCAAGTGTTTCATTCCCCATTTTTTATCCCCCAGGCTCACTCCAAGCATCCCGAGTTTGAGGTGAGGATGGACAAGGGGGGCCCAGCCACCCCTGTGCCATCAGCAAACAGCCCCAGCTGGGGGCTTTTTGTCCTAAATTTGACCCAAATTTGGTACCTGTGGCCCCAGGCTCTGCTGGGAAGGGACCATCCTGGCAGGCAGGAGTTGTTTCTCCCTTCTCCTTGCCCTGCTCCCTGCTTTTTTGCAGCTTTGGRAGCGCTTTGTTGTGGGCGAGGGCTGCGCCGGGAGCCGCTCTGTGGCCGGGCAGAGCGGGTGGCCCCACGGCCCCCGGGCCACCAGTCCCATCCCAAAAACCAGCCTGGCCTCAGGCACAGCTTTTCCAGCAGCTTCCCAGACCGGGAGAGCTCCAAAAGCCACCACCACCACCACCATCAGAGTGGGCACAGGGCCCAGCCAAACCCAGAGCTGGGGGAGACTGGTGCCAGCAGTGCCATCCCCATTGGTGCCAGCAGTGCCATCCCCACCGGTGCCAGCAGTGCCATCCCCACCGGTGCCAGCAGTGCCATCCCCCCCGCTGCTGGGGACAGTTTGGGGCCGGCTGATGGTGCCTGTTTGGGACAGGGCCAGCAGCACAGCGCCGCAGGGTTCGGTTCTCCTCCGGTGGCTGAGCTGTGGCCGCGGGATGACACAGGGATGGTGTGGGGATTGCAGGAGCCACAGGGAGCCAGGTGTTGGAGCCGCAGGTGACAGCGGGGTGTGCGGGCAGGTCCCCGCTGCTGGAGGATCGGCTCTGACCCCTCCCTGCCCCGAGGGGACACTGCGAAGGCGTCGGGGCTTGTCCGGGGCGGTGGAGCCGAACCCCAGCCTCGAGTTCCCTCGCTGAGGGGCTGCCACCGGCCTGGGAGGGGAGGTTGTGGAGGCTGGGGGGAGGACAGGACCCCCCTGACACCCCCGGGGTGAGAACGGGCCACAAGTGACAGCAGTGGCTGTGGGGAGGGTCCTGGCACCCCGTGCCCTGCGCTGGGCTTTGCCGGGGGGTCCCCTCCTGGTGTCCCCCCGTGAGTGTGGGGTGTGGTGGGGGGCCTGGGTTAGAGGTGCTGAGAGCTGCGTGGTGACCCCCCCCAAACTGGTTTGGCCCGTTTCAAACGCTCCCTCTCGGCTTATCTGGCTTCAAAGGGCTGCTGCTGCATCCCACGCACACAAACACGCTCCCTGTGAAGCACGGAGAGCCCCCCTGCCTCCCCAAAAATGTGTGTGTGCCCCCCGAGCTCTGCCTCTCCCCCATCTTCTCCTCCTGGCACCCCCAAACCCTCCCCGCTGCACCCAGGGGTGCCCCGAGATGGGGGTTCAGGGGGATGTGGGGGGAAGGACACCCTGGATCGTGGCCATGGGGGCGGTGGGGACCCCTGGGGACTCTGCAGCATCGTGAAGGTGGCCGGGACGTGGCTCCGCTGTGGGGGCTGACCCCGCGGACCCCTGGCCGTGCTGAGGAGTGTGGGGAGCCCCGAGATCTCAGGCTTGGCGGGGAGGCGAGCGGCTGCCATGCAAAACCCCGCCGAGGAGACTGGTTGGGCGAGGTGCGGGGCGGGCCCGTGCGCCCCACGCCCGCTGCCGACGCCGGCGCCCACCCGGAGCCCCGCAGCACCCAGGGGTGCACCTGCCCGCCCGAGGATGCTGCAGGACAGCGGCCCTCCGGGGCCACCCTCCCAGGTACGTGCCGGCCACTCCCGCGGCCACTGTCCCCACCGCGGGTCCCTGGGGAGAGSCGGTGTCACTCGCGCTGCCACGCACCCTGTCCCTGAGTGCTGCCGGCGGGCTGGGGCTCCAACGTGTGCGTGTGCTGGCTGCCCAGCCCCGGCCAGCTCCGGCCAGGAGGATTTTCCCTCCCTCCCTCGCTCCCTCCCCGTGCCTCGGTGTCCCCGGCGTGGCTCCCGGCACGTGCGCGGTGTCCTGCGTGGGGCCCCTCCCTGCCCCGATGGCCCCGGCGGGCACGGCCAGCCCGGGGGGACACGGGGACGGCCACTCGCTGCTGCTTCGGGAGCGGGGGGTGGCAGAGGGCCGGGGCTCCCCGGGAATGTGGCGCTGTCACCCCGCGAGGGAGGGACAGAGGTGCCTCCCGGCTTGGGGGGGTGGCCAGCGACTGCTCGAGGGATCCCAGAGAGGGTTTGTTTAACTCTGTGTCATTCCAGCCGCGCTCGGGTCCCCTCGGGCATCCCTCAGTTTTGCTTTAAAGGTTGTCTTTGTGCTGATTTGCTGTTTTTARGCCCCTCGGYGTATGTACCCCCCTCCWATCCTCCCCCAATTAACGAGCTGCTCCATGGGGCCAGCGCTGCCCAACAGCTCCAAGCATTCCTTGAATCCCCCGGGACCCCCAAATTTCCATTTGTCAGCTGCGGGGCGATGTCACGCTGGGGGAACGGGGGTTTGGGAGGGAGACGGAGCTGGGGGTGCCAGTGGGCTCGGGGTTGTCCATGGAGCCCCTCGGTCCCCTGGGGCTGGGGGGGCTCCCGGACGGCCCCGATCCCCCGGGATGGCCCCGATCCCCCGGGATCCTGGCACGGGGACGGCGGGCAAGTGTTGGCTTGCACAGAGGGAGCGATCCACCCCCTCCGCCCGCTGCGGGGGGAACCCGTGATTCATCCGGGCTCGGAGCGCTGGGAGCGCCCGCCGAGCCCTGCCAAGCTCGGTGCGCCCGTGGCGAGGTGCGAGAAGGGGGGGACCTGGGGCTTTTCCTGCGTGCTGCACCCCAAAAGGCTCAGCGCTGGGCAGAAAGGGGCCTCCCACAAACCCCAGAATTGGGGAGGTGGGTTATACCCCCCTGCTGGCACRTGGGGAGGGTGGGATTTGGGGGAGCCCAAATTTGTCACCCCAAACTGCTGGCCCGCAGCTTTTGCCACCCCGCCCGGGCTCCTGCTGACGGCGGCACATTCCTCGGGGACAGCCGCCCTTTTCACCCGCGACCGAAGCGCAGCCGGTGTCACCGGCGGGCGTTTGCGCAGCCGGCCCAGCCCGGCACGCCGCTGTCGCTGGCGGAGCGGTGACGCCAAGCKCTGAGCCAGGGCTGCCCGCAGAGCCACCCCAAACCACCCGGGCGGTGACACCRAGCCGCCGTGTCCCCGAGCCGGGGGCTGAGAGCGGCCACAGCTCCGGGCTCGGCAATGAGGGGCTCGGGAATGAGCGCGCTCCGTTTGCGGGGGGATTTTGGGGGCACAGCGGGCCGGGGGAACGCGGTGTCCCCTGTCCCCGGCTCTGGCTGCCATGGGGCGGCTCGGCAGGTGGGGCGAGGCTAATTAGTAGCTGTGGTGACAGCGGGGCCTGAGTCACCGCGTTCGTCACCGCGGGCCCGCGGCGCTCAGCCGCCCCTCCTTTATTATTGTTGTTTTTTTTTTTTTTTTTTAATGATACGGCGACCACCGAGATCTACACTCTTTCCCTACACGACGCTCTTCCGATCCGNTTTTTTGTCATTCCCCGGCTGATTTGAAAAGCAAAGCAGGGAGGGCCCAGCCGGGAATTACTGCAGGGAGCCCCCACTCCAGGCCGGAACCCCACCGTGCCAGATGGGGGTCCAGAGTGGTCCTGGAAAGTGGCTTGAGTTTTCTGGGGGTCCCTGTTGGGGCAGCCTGGGGTTTTGGGGTCAGGGCTGGTTGAGGGGTCTCCCTGGTGGTCTGGGACACCCCTGGGAGCCCATGGCGGGGTCTGGGGCTCACKGGAGTGACATTCTGGGGGTCCAGAGCTGTACAGAGAGATCAGATGGGGGTCCAGAGCACTTCTCCTAGGAGGGTTCCTGGGGGTCTTGAGTTCATTGGAGGGATGCTGTAGGGGTCTGGGGCTCAGTGGCAGGGCCATGTGGGTCTGTGGAGGCCAACGGGGAGGTTCTCCGAGGTTCTGGGATTCTTCTAGGTGACCACGTTGAGGTTCCAGGGCTCACTGGAGGAGCAGTGTGGGTGTCCAGGGTTCAATGTCAGGGAGGCTTCT
Organism: Alauda arvensis; assembly: GCA_902810485.1. Lineage (NCBI taxonomy): Eukaryota > Metazoa > Chordata > Aves > Passeriformes > Alaudidae > Alauda > Alauda arvensis. The sequence goes on along the minus strand of CADDXX010000985.1, from coordinate 85,795 downwards.
GGGCAACCCCGGGGTCTTGGGGGCCTTGCCAGGGGGTCTTGGGCTCATTGATGGGACAGCGTGGGGGTCTGGGGCTCGCTGGTGTGGCTGCCCAGGAGTCGGGGGGTGACTGCCTGAGGGGCTCCTGGCTTTTCCCAAGGTAGGACCCCCCAGGCCCCTGCACCACCCCTGATCCCCCTCGTCCCCGTGAGGTCACCCCYGGGCACCCCCACCTGGGCAGTGACGACGCTGACGGTGTCACTGGTGACAGTGGCCCCGGTGGGGCCCCCCTCCTTTTCGCGGCGAGGCGTGGCGGCGGGGCGGGACGGACGGGCCGGGACGGAGCCTCCCTACGGCTGGGGAACGCCGGAACGCCGCCACTGCCGCCGCTCACCTGCGCAGGGCGGCCGGGCTGGCCGCGGCCCCTCGTCGCCATGCAGGAGACTAACGCCTTCCTGCTGTCGGCCCTGCAGCCCGAGGCCGGTGTCTGTTCSCTGGCCTTGCCCTCGGACCGGCAGCTGGACGAGCGTGGCCGGGAGGCGGCCGAGGCCCAGCGGCTCCGCAGCGCCCGCGTCCAGGAGCAGGTCCGGCTCCGCATGATGCTGCGGGGACAAGCGCCCGCCCGCCCCGAGGAKCTCGCCGACGGCACCCGAGGTGGGAGACCCCCCCCCCGGGACCCCCTGGGAACGCGCGGTGGGATGGGTGGTGGGGGTCCCTCGGCCGGCACTGGGCTGTGGGCGCGCCCTGGCTGCGGGTTGGGGGTGCCCCCCGCCCTGACCGAGCTCCCCGCACGCCCCCGAGCATCCCCGGCGCTGCGAGCAGGGGCAGCTCAGCCCCAGCGTGGGCTCGTTTCACCCCACTCGGGGTCCTGCCTCAGTCCCCCCAGCTGCCCCTGGAGGTCTTTGCGGTGTTGGGGTCCCACAGCCTGCCCGGGGCTGGCAGGGGGGGAGGATTTTCCCGCCCTGGCAGAGCCCCCCCGGGCCGGAGCGGCGGCGCTGGCCGGGCTCCAGCTCCTCCATTTACCGTCTGCGCCGGCGGCCTCCGCCCTGCCGCCCCGCCCGGCACCGCCGCCATCCCCAGAGCCCCGACCCCCGTGCTGGCACCCCCGTGCTGGGGACAGACCCCCTGTGACACCCCGAGGGCTGCCCCGGCCGTGAGTCACGCTCCTGGCACCGGCGGCACCGGCGGCGTCCCCGTCCCGTCCCTGTGCCGTCCCGCCGGCGGCCCTGGGGCGGTGGCAGGGCGGATGGGCAGCCCGAGGTGCCGCGGGGGTGCCACACTGGGGTGTCCCTGTCCCTGCCCAGGGTCCCGTTCCCAGGGCGGGGGGGCCGGCACTGGCTGTGGGGGTGCCTGGGCTGCCGATCCAGCTGCGGCAGAGGGGAGCGGGCCGAGCTGCGGCGTCCCCGCCAAGGTGGCRATTAGTGCCCTCGCCGTCGGGGCACGAGGCGGGGCGGGGAGGCCGCTTCTGCTCCCCGTGGCCAGCGGGCAGGTGAAGGCGGCCTCCTCCCACCCCGCTGTCCCCCCAGCTCCGCTCGCACTGCCGCGGATCCCGCAGCAGATCCCCCTGGGATGAGCCGGGGCGATCTTTGATCTGCAGCTGCCTTCCCGCCCTGCCCATGCTCACGCTGCCTCCTCCTCCGTGCGTGTCCTGCAGGTGCTCACTACAGCTCGACCCTGCGCTCCTCCTTCAGCTCCCGCTCCCAGAGCAACGGTGCGGATGCCAAAGCCTCGGTACGTACCGGGACCCCGATCCCTGCCCACCGCCCCGGCTGCGCTGAGGGGAGCTCTGAGCTCCCCTGATGGGGACAGAGGGATGCACTCCTCACCTCKCGTCTCCCCCCTGGCAGCTGTACCAGCCGCTGGCCAAGAACGATTTCGGCACGCTGCGGGGCAGCGGCTGGTCCTCCCGCTCGGCCGTGGACCTGACCCCGCACAAGCGTGTGGCCACCATCAGCAACGGGGGGCTGGCCAAGGGCCGCGCCTTCGCCGCCGGCTACGCGGCCTCGCAGGCGGCCGCCGCTTCTCCGCGCCCCAGCTCCTTCCACGAGCGCGCCTTCCGCTGCCGCCAGAACCTGGACACGCTGTCGCTGCGCTCCCTGCGCCTGGCCGACGGGCCCCCGCCGCTCGCCGACGATCGCTACAGCGTGCTGTCGGAGCAGCTGGACGCGCCGGGCCACCGGCAGCTCTACAAGAGCCAGACCGCCGGCGGCTTCGGCCGCTCCTACGCCTTCGAGMGGCAGCTGAGCTCCGGCACGGCCGCCAAGGCCGCCTGCGACTGGCTGGACAGCGCCGAGGGYCCCCCGAGCCGCACCATCCGCGCCCCGGCCATGCGCACGCTGCAGCGCTTCCAGAGCAACAACCGCTCGCGGCTGAGCGCCGGCTCCTTCGGCACGGTGCCCGCGGGGGGCGGCGGAGCCTTCCTGGGGCTGGGGGAGCACGGCTCCCGCGCCCCGTCCGTGCGCAGCCTGGCAGAGTCCGGCCACCACCTGGCGGAGCCCCGCGCCGTGGAGATGTACAACGGGCACGGGGCGCTGCTGGGCCACCACGCCGGAGGGTGAGCGAGCTGCTCCGGGGTGTCTGGGGTGTTGTCACCGCTGTGGTCACCTGCTGGGGGAGGGCGAGCCCCTCCAGCTGCCGCTGGGCACAGGGGTGGCATGGTCCTGGGTGATGGAGGTCAGCCATAGCACAGGCTGACCTCCGAGTGTGTCCTGCCTCCTCCATGGACACATCTTGAGGCGTGGCAGGAGGCTGATGCTCATCCCCCTGGGAATGGAGTCCCATGCTCAGGGTGCAGTAGGAAGGAGATGGGTTGGTGGGGCTCCTTGGAGATGGGGGGCATGGTGGGGCACAGAGGATGCTGTGGGACGCTCTGCAGGCACTCACCTGGCTGTGGTTCCAGGTTTGACGACATCGACCTGCCCTCAGCAGTGAAGTACCTGATCGCCAGTGACCCCAACCTGCAGGTGCTGGGCGCTGCCTACCTGCAGCACAAGTGCTACAGCGACAGCAGCGCCAAGAAGCAGGTGAGCCTCGGGAAGGGTGGGAGCAGGGGCTTTCCCAGCGGGAGCAGGGGCTTTCCCAGCCCCTCCGCCACCGCGGGCAGGTGCAGGTGCTGGAGGGAGCCCTGGGAGCGCCGTGTGTCTGACCCCCCCGGGCTGTTCCCCAGGCCCGCAGCCTGCAGGCCATGCCCAAGCTGGTGAAGCTGTTCAACAGCCCGAACCAGGAGGTGCAGCGCCACGCCACCGGCGCCATGCGCAACCTCATCTACGACAACGCCGAGAACAAGCTGGCCCTGGTGGAGGAGAACGGCATCTACGAGCTCATGCGCACCCTGCGGGAGCCCGACGACGAGCTCCGCAAGAATGTCACAGGTTRGGGACAACGGCGGGGTGGGCAGGGGTCCCTCTCCCCCGGGGGTGGCTCTCTGGGATGGTGCTGCACAGGGATGATCCCTTTGCTCGRTTGTCACCAGCAGGAGCCCCCCGGGCAGGGGATTTGGGGTGGATGTGGTCTCCCCAGCCGTTCCGGTGCTGAGGGTCCCGCTCTGTGCAGGGATCCTGTGGAATCTGTCCTCCAGTGACAACCTGAAGGATCGGCTGGCCCGGGACACGCTGGAGCAGCTCACAGACCTGGTCCTGGTCCCTCTGTCTGGCCTGGGGGGCTCGGGTGTCATCCAGCAGAACCCCTCAGAGGCAGAGATCTTTTATAACTCCACGGGCTTCCTCAGGTACYTCCTCCCACCGGGAGCAAAGTTTTTGGAGGGCAGAAGAGACAGGAGCACTGTGTGCAGGGCTCTTTTTTGGACTCAGGAAGGGGGGTGGCTGTGGGGGATCCCCTTCTCTCCATGACAGAACCCCGTTCCCACRCAGGAACCTGAGCTCTGCCAGCCAGCAGACCCGGCAGAAGATGCGTGAGTGCCACGGGCTGGTGGACTCCATGATCCACTACGTGAACAGCTCCCTGGAGGTGGGCAAGTCGGAGGACAAGGTGAGCACCCGGAGCTGGTGTTGGGGCAGCTGAGGTGCTGCTCCCCTGTCCCGTTGTGCAAAGCCACATCTCGATGTGAAGCTGGGAGAACCAGCCCGGCCACATCTGGGCTCAGCGGGCACAGCTGGTGTCATGGCTCTGCCACGGAGCAGCCTGTGCCAGCTGGACACACCCCGCAGGTGGCCCAGGGATGACACCCCCGTGTCCCCTGTGCCCCCTCCCTCCCTCAGAGCGTGGAGAACGCTGTCTGTGTCCTGCGGAACCTCTCCTACCGCCTGTACGACGAGATGCCGCCGTCCTCGCTGCAGCGCCTCGAGGGCCACCGCAGGAACGCCGGCGGCACGGTGACAGGCGAGCTGGTGGGCTGCTTCAGCCCGCAGAGCAAGAAAGCCCGGGAGGTCAGCGGGGGCACGTCCTGGCCGTGTCACCGGGGCGGAGCTGGCGCTGGGAAGCGCTAGCAGGGGCGGTGATGCCAGGGCGGAGGTGGACGCCAGCCTCGGCTGCTGGGTGGGATCRGGGCTGAGCTCAGCGGATGGTGAATCAGGTGTTTGGGGTGAATCAGGCTGCTGAATGCCCGGCTTTCCCTGCTGTGGGGCGTGATGCAGCCAGGGTGACCTGCGAGCTCCCTGCCCAGCGGTTCAGGCCGGGCAGGCAGGGAAAAAGGGAAGCTGGCAGTGAGGGACAYCCCCAAAGCCTAACAATGCCCCCGCCCCTCAGCACTACATGAACGCGGACATCGTCACCTTCACGGAGGTCTCCAAGGACCCCAAGGGCATGGAGTGGCTCTGGAACCCGCAGATCGTGGGCATCTACAACCGGCTGCTGCAGCGCTGCGAGCTCAACAAGCACACGACAGAGGCGGCCTCGGGCGCCCTGCAGAACATCACGGCCGGGGACCGCAGGGTGAGGCCCGGGGACAGCCGGGCTGGGCAGGGGGCACCTGGGCGGGGCTCAGTGGGTGGGAGGAGCAGGAGGAGGGAGCCGGAGGAGTCTCCAAGGGGGTCTTTGTCTTTTGCAGTGGGCGGGCGTGCTGAGCCGSCTGGCGCTGGAGCAGGAGCGCATCCTGAATCCCGTGCTGGACCGCGTCCGCACCGCCGACCACCACCAGCTGCGCTCCCTCACCGGCCTCATCCGCAACCTGTCCCGCCATGCCCGCAATAAGGACGAGATGTGTGAGTGCTCGGGGGGTGCTTCCCAGCCTTTTCCTTTGCCTCCCGTTACCTCCAGCCGCATCCCAAGCCCGTCCTGCCCGCTGCATCCCCACCTGCAGCTGAGCCTGCGGGCTGCTCTCCGTCCGCTCTTCCCAGACGTGGCTCCGGCCACCAGCCCTGATGTGCCCTTTGCCCGCAGCCACCAAGGTGGTCAGCCACCTGATCGAGAAGCTGCCCGGGAGCGTCGGGGACAAGGCCCCGCCTGCCGACGTCATCGTGAACATCATCGCCGTGCTCAACAACCTGGTGGTGGAGAGCCCCATGGCCGCCCGTGACATCGTCTACTTCGACGGCCTCAGGAAGCTCTTCTTCATCAAGAAGCGACGGGACAGGTGGGAGCTGCCGTGTCCCCTGCTCACACCYGGGCTCCTGTCCTGCTCTCCTCTCCCTCCCTGCTCCAGCACAGCAGAAGGGCACAAGTTTCCTTTCCCAAGCCTTGGTGTTGGCTCAGAATAGCCTCATGGCTCCCTGCCAGCCCTTTGTCACCCCATAAGGACACCCCATTAYTGCCACAGCTGCCTTTTCCCATCTCTTTGCTCCTGCCTGTTCRCCTCCTGCCTCTCCCCACCCACACTGAGCCCCCAGTCCCTCTGGGGTGGTCACCTTGTGCTGTCCCATGCCCAGGGGTCCCCAAAAGCTCACTGCATCCCGTCCCTTTCCCAGCTCAGACAACGAGAAGTCCTCCCGAGCCGCCGCCAGCCTGCTGGGGAACATGTGGCAGTACACCAAGCTCCACCGGGACTTCAAGATGGTATGTACCCATTGCAGAGCCTSCCCGGGCAGTGGGAGGATCCCTAGGGAATCGAGGCCAGAGGATTCATCCTGGAGCACCAGGATATGGTGGGGCCCTGCTCCACACCTTCTTTTCCTCGGTTGTGGGGACATCCCAGGGCAGGTGGGGTGGGGACAGCGYGGCCCCATCGGTGCAGAGGGGCTCCGTGTGCCTGATGGGGCTGTCTCCTTGCAGAAGGGGTACCGGAAGGAGGATTTCCTCAGCCTCTGAGGACAGCCTGGGAGCTGGAGTGCCTCGCTGGGATGCTCCGTGCTGCCGGCCGTGCCGTGGGGAGGCTGCTCGCCGCCGGATCCCTGCTCTGCAGCCTAATCCCTACATCCCAYGCGCCTCCCCCCTCGGCCAGGTCCCCTTCCCTGCCCGGGGGACACTTGTCCTCCCTCCTGCCCAGCCTCAAACCCAGCAGCTGCTTTTGGCTCTGCTGTGGGGCCCCACTGGGACCCCAGTTAGGAGGGGGCTGCCCTTGGGGGCCCTCCCCACTCTCAGGCAGCTGTCTGCAAAACCTGGCTTGTCCTGCAGCTTGACAGCGGGGCAGGAGCTGCAGGGGGTTGGGAAGGCTCCTGTAGAGCAATTCTGGGGCAAGGGGGCTTCTGGGGGTGCTTCACTGCAGCTCCCTGAGCTGTGGGGCCAGGGGGAATGTCCCTGTCCCGTGCCARTGTGGGATGTGCTGTGGGTTACACTTTTTGTTCTGCCCTGGCTGCGTGGGGATGGGGCTTTGCATGGCTTGGGGGCTTGGAGGGCTCTGAGGTGGCTTCCCACAGTTTATGGRGTGGCACAGCAGGGAGCTGGGATGTGACAGCACTGTGCTCCCCCTTTGCTAGGGGGGGTGGGCAGGGGGTTGTGTGTGATGGGGGCTGCCTGTGCCCTCACTGCAGGAAGCCTGGGAGGGGCTCAGGGYCCCATCTGTCCCTCTATGGGGACTGTCCCRGTGTGGCAGAGCTGCTGCAGTCGCTCCTCACCAGCTGCTGCCAGGGCTGGGCCCTGCTGGCACAGCAGGAGCAGGATGTGGGCAGGGCCCTCCGGGTCGTGTTTGCTGAGCAGTGTCACCCCGTGGGTGGGGAGATGTCCCCGGTGTCCCCGGTGCTGGGTGCAGACGGGTCCAAAGCTCTCTGTGCCACAGTGGTGGCCGGGAGGGGACACACAGCTGGGCTGGGGGTGGCTTTGGGCTGCTGGGGGAGCCCCCACGCTTGGGGGGCACAGGGCATGTAGAGTAGGTAGAGGGGTGGGAGGAGGGGGGGAGCAGACCCCACAGGGAGTGGCACCGGTGCAGTCACAGCTCGGGGTCGTGGGGTGTTTGGCTCTGCAGCTCTTCATGTACAACCCCCCCTGGCCCTGTGTACCCCTGAAATAAAGGCGTTGAGTGATGCCCACCTGCACCTGCGTTTGGATGGCACCCGGGAGGGGGGACAGTGCCCCGGTGACGCCAGGGCCATGGGGATACAAGGGTTGAGCTCACCCCGTGGTGCCACACCGTGCTGTGTGACTCTGAGTTAGTGGGGCACTGGTGTGGGAAGGACAGATCAAAGCACTGCCTGCGGTGGGGAGACACCCCCGTGTCACCTGTGTCCCCATCACGGACAGACMCAGTGGGTGCAGCAGCCTTTTATTGTCACCGGGGTTTCCGTACGGGACAAAGGTGCTGCTGCCACTCCTGTCGGGCACTCCCTGGGGCTGGGGCGCGTTGTTCCTTGCAGAGCACCACCCATCCCAGCACTTGTCCATCACTCGGGGAGAAACAACCCTGCCACCCACTGCAAGGGACAGGGCCCAGCCACCTGGGTGGCACCCAGGGGTGGCACCGAGGTATTYACGGGCAGGGTGCTCCTGGCGATGGTTTTCCAGTTTTCCACTTTGGAGCCAGCTCCCGCTTTCCCAGCACGGCCGTGGCTCTGATCCCAGAACTCCCGGGCTCCTCGGCCCTGACCTGGTCCGTGTGTCCCCGCGGGGATGTGGGACACTGCGGTGCTGCTCAGATGTCATCCTCTGTCACCAGGCAGTAGAAGTCCGTGCGGGCGCCGTAGTTGCGCGATCCCAGGTCCGACACGTCGAGCTCGGAGCGCTGCCCGTCCCGCAGCTGCGCCTCCTCCATCCCGACTCCTGCCGCGGCACCGCGGCCACCCAGGCGGGGCGGCTGGGGGCTTCCGAACACCCGTCCCCGGAGTCCTGACAGGAACAGGGACATGGGCTGAGGTGGAGGGGGAAGGAGCCGGACCCACCCCGCCGCCACAGGAGCGGGAGGCAAAGCCCAGGAGTGACCCGCAGGAGAAGCAGCAGGGACACGGACCTGTGCCGAGGTCCCCGTCCGGGTCCAGGTCCCCCGCGCTGTCCAGGTAGCTGCTGTGCAGGATGAGCATGGGGTCCTTGTCCTCCTGCAGCTGCGTCTGCGGGTCCCCCACGCTSCCCGGGAAGGACACCTTGCGCGGCAGGGCCAGGCACAGCTCCTTCCAGAAGTCCGACCATGGGGTCTGCGGGGGTCGGCAGGGGATGAGGCGGGCCGGCATCACCGGAGCACGGCCCCGCACGGTTTCACGGGCTCGGCTCGCTCTCCCCAGCGCTGGGAGCTCGGCCAAGGTGAGGGCTGTGCTCCGGCCTGGCACCGTGCCCAGGCGCCGGCGGAGAAACCGGCCCGACCTGCTGGAACGCTCGCCGGGCTCCGGCTCCCAGGCTGGCCCCGAAATGGCCGGAGTGGCCCCGGGCCAGAGCTCCGCTCTGCGAGCTGGGGCTGGGGAGGCCCTGGAGTGTCACAGGGTCCTGACCATGTAGGTTTGGGGGGGTGAGCTCCCAGAGCCAGAGCTCTTCTGGTTGGGTTTTTAAACGTTCTCCAAAAGGTGAGTGCCCCAACCTGCTCTTCAGCGCTGGAGGCCGGGGTGCAGCCCCAGAGGGCAGCAGGGAAGTTGACCCAAAATGGGGAGCTGGGAATGGAAGGGGGTGCTGGTGGGATGGGTCCTGCTGGCACTGTGGGGTGCTGGGGAGGAAAAGGGGTTCTGGGCAAGGGTAAGGATCCTGCTTGGCACCCACCATGGAGCTGGCTCTCCACACCAGCAGGGTCACGGTGTTTCGGTGCTGCTTCAGCAGGGTGATGGCGGGGTGAGCGATCTCCCGGTATTGGCTCTCGAAGACGATGAAGATGGGTTTCCTGGAAAGCTCCAGCAGCCTCCAGAGCCCTTCCCTGCGAGACAGGCGGGGTGACAGGAGGGTGAGGGAGCCGCCAGCCCCTCTCCTCTCCTGTGGGAGCTGCTCTGCTCCTACCTGAAGCTGCTGTTGCACCAATCCTGCTCCAGGTACGCGACAGAGAGCACCACGATGAGGCGCCGGCACCGGCTGACGTTCATGATGAGGTCAGCTGATGGCTCTGTGGGCAAAAAAGGGTGTCAAGCCCTCAGGTCCCCGTGTCACCCCCTGCCCAGCCCTGCGTGGTGCCCACCTGAGTTGGGCAGGATGTTCTGCTCRTCCAGGAAGAGTTTGTAGCCGTGGCGGTTTTCCAGCTGCGGCTTCATGATGAAGTGGACGAACTTTCGGTCATCGGCGGCAGCGGCGTGGGAGACGTAGGCGTCGTACAGCTTCCCATCTGGGGAGATCCACGGGGCAGGGGTGACAGGGGAAGGGCTGTGTGAGCCCCCAGGCCTCGGGAGGCTGTTCCCAGGGAGGTGCCACCTCCGGCTCACCGTTGATCTCCAGCTCTCCGTAGCGGTCCCGGTACCAGAGGAGCGCGTTCAGGCGGCACCGGACGTAGAGCACAGCCAGGAGCACCAGGAGCACCAGGACCAGGAGGGCTGCCAGCACTGCTGGTATGTGCCCTGCTGTCTCTGCCAGGACACGGGAGGACATGGTGAGCAGCATACCTGGGTTTGGTGCAGGTTTGGGCCCCTATAGCTTTCCTCGATCCCCCCATGCGCCTGGGCTCTCCCTGGGATGCCCCCTCCCTGTCCCCAGCGGGTCCCTACCTGCTCGCCGTAGGGTGAAGGTGGCCGTGGCATTGCTGATCCAGCAGGCAAACACCCCGAAATCGGCGTCGTGGGTGAGGTTGAGTTGCAGGATGCTGGCCAGGAACTGCTCCGAGGAGTTTTGGCCAGACCTGATGGGACACGGGGATGCTGCGGGTCGGGCCGTGCGGTGACACCCCCCAAAAGCAGAAGGGTGGATGTCCCCAGGGCAGGCTCCTTACCAGGCAGTGTCCTGGCTGCTCCCACTGCCCAGCCACTGCCCATCCTTGCTCCAGGCAGGAATGGGCYGGCAGCGCTCGGTGCCCGCCCAGCGCACGGTGCAGTTCAGCTCCACCCGGCTCCCCAGCACCAGCTCCAGCGTCTCGTTGGCAGCCGGCACCAGGATCTCAGGGGGCACACTGCAAAGGTCTGGGAGCACAGAGGGGAGGGGGTTTGGGTGGGAAAGCTGATCCAGCTCCCCCCCAGGGCATGTGACTGCTGTTGCCATCCCGGAAAAACGAGCTCTGCCTTGGGGGTCTGGCAGTGAGTGGTGCTTGTGGCTGTTTAGCGACAGGCTGAGCCGGTTTGGGGGGCTGGGAAGGACCCTCGGCACCCTAAGAGGTGACASCAGAGCAGGACCCCCAGCTGAGCTTGCACAGGGATCCTTCCCAGCTGAGAAYAGGGGAGAGTTGGGATTTCACCTACCTGCCATGGCACGCTCAGGTGACAGGCGCGGGAGCTGCCAGCATCTCACGCGGCGTCTTCCGGGGGAGGCAAAGTCCACCTGCCTCTGCCACAGGGCGGGCTGGGGCTGGGACAGACCGGGAACAGCTCCCTGAGTGCTGGCACAGGGAGGGCCCAGCCACCCGCATCGGCCCCCACAGCCATTCCCTCCGGGGGTGGTGGGTGCTGCTCTGTGCTAAAGCCAGAGCCACGTCCCACGCACAGTCTGGTGGCCACTGTGTCACCTGCCCTCCCCGCACTGACTCCCAGCCWGGCTTTCCCAACCATGAATTTATGCGTGGGAGATGATTAATGACTAGCTGGGGGTTGCAGGATTTAAAAAAACCAGTTAAAAATCCAAAACCCCAAGAATCTTCAGCCCAAATCCAAAAGCAAGGTGGGGAAATGAGCTCAGCCGTGGAAAACCACAGTTTTGAGGGGTCTCAGTGGTACCTCCTTCACCTGCCAACCCCCTGCCTGGGCTGCAGAGCTGCCTCCAGCCTGACATGCCCTTGAACCTGCTCATTACCCGCGGTCTGGTTTGTTTATGGAAACGCAGCCTCCCACTTGGAGAGCTCCCGGCGCGTTGGGAGCCTCGGTGGCGCGTTGCTACCCCGCAGCTGTGCCCGGGGATTGGCACAGCTGCACGGCATTCCAGGCAAGCAGGGAGCACTGGGATGGCACACAGGGATGGCACACAGGGATGGCACACAGGGATGGCACACAGGGACCCCCCCCAGCTGGCATCACCAGTGGTGTCACTGCGATGCCCCCGTGGGAAGATGTGGATACTGACAGCAGAGAAGAGCCCGGCAAGGTTGGGCTCCTCTGTCCCCACACACCTGATGTGGGTGATGTGGGTGATGTGGGTGCTGGGGATGAGGTGGGAGTCTCAGGGACATCATGGTGCCAGTATAAACACCCAGCCTAACTCTGGGAGTCAGGAGGGGTGAAGGCCTCTCGCAGGGCTCCTCTTTGCTCTGGAGGTACAGCACTCCTGGATGCACCCAGATTCTGTGTGGGAGCAGGCCTGGTCAGCCGGTGTTTGTCGGTGTGGAATGGGAAGGGGAGGTGTGTGGTGCTGCCTGGCTTGGAGCAGGGATGCAGGCACGGTGCTTCCCTCTGGAACAGCCTAGAGCCAGGCATGGGGTGAGAGCAGGGATCAAGGTACGCGTGAGACGCCCAGTACGTGTTCAGCTTGACCAGCTGGAAGTGATTTATGCTKAAAGGATTAACTGAGTTTCTCCATGGCTAGGGAAGGAAGAGGACGGGATGGAGATGAGCCAGCCCTCCTGGATCTCCATGGAGAAAGGCTGGGAGGCACTCATAAGCCCCTGCATCCCATCCAGGGGCTGGCAGGATGCTCCAGCTCTGCCCCTGGATGGGTCACTCCTAAACCATTTCCTCTGATGGTCGGAATAAGGAAGCTCCAACAAAGCTGCAGCCTGGCCAGGGGCTGCGGGGAGGCCCCAAAAGCCCCGGAGCCCTTTGCTCCAGGGAACGGCAGAGTTGGATGACAGGCAGGGAGGAGCACCGGCTAACGGGCAGCAGTGGCTCCCATTTCCCACATCCTGGCGGGAGGACAGCCCGGATTTGAGGCAGAGGGCCGTGGGGAYGTTGTGGGGCGGTGAATGATGGCTGGGTGCGGCCATTCCTTAGAGCCCGGCCGTGGGGAAAGCGAGGAGGGCAGGGAGGCGCCGTGGTCAGGGCAGTGTGGGGTGGGTGTGCCGAGGGAGCAAGCGGGATTGAGAGCGAAGGAGAGCCAGAATGGGAATGCACAGGGAATGGGGTGAGGGTGAAACCCTGCTGGCCTCATCTGAGGTGGCTTCGGCATGGAAAGGGAAGCACAACAGAGCTGCATTTACCTTTGGAGCTTCCCCAGCCGCAGGCTTCCTGCTCGTCGCCTCCCGCTTGAGCCAACCCGACCGGCCAGATCAGTGCTTGGAATTTCTCTCTCTCTGTTTTTTTTTTCTTTCGTTTCTGGTTTAATAGTTTATCTATTTCTCCTCCCAGTTCAGCCCCTGCCCTCGCCGGGCGCTGCCGCTGCCCCAATCCCTGGGCTCCAATCCCGTGGGAAGGGCTGGCTGTCCCTCCCTCCCACCGCTCCACCTCCACCTGAACCTGCCCGGGGAAAGTCAACAACTTCGGCTTCAGGGGAGGGGAAAAGAGAAGAGAAAAGAGGAGAGGGACAGCAGCAAACCCAGCAGGTGTCACAAGGCTTGGGGGCTAAGGAGGAGCCCCTAGGTTTTCCATGGCTGGAAAAGCCCGCAGAGGTGTCAGGGCAAGAAAAAACCGGCCATCAGCTGTGCGTGTGGGCATTTTGGGGTCTCCTGTTTGGCTCCTTCTCCTCCCTTTCCTTCTCTCTGTGCCTTTAGAGCCTTTTTGCCCGATGAAGCTGGTGCTGGGGCTGGTTGCTCTGGCTGGCCCTGGCTGTGGGGAGCCGGATCCGGCCGTGGCCACTGGTGGACAGCAGCCATCCCCCGTGCTAATTAGCATGGAGGTGATTAGAGCCTCGGCACGCCCCGGGCATGGATGTGGTCACAGCAGCACCAGCAGCCTCTGGACTAAGACGAGCCTGAGCAGCAAAAGCATCAAGCAGCACGTGATTTGAGGCCAAAAAGGGACGAAGATGCCCATGGGTGCAGTGTATGTATTTATAATATTTATAATAATAGTATATTATTATATTTAATAATATATAAATATATGTAGACGGATATTGAATAGCTATGTCTATATAAATAAGCAGGTGGAGGTCGCGGGTAGGTCTGTGGGCCTGTTCCCATGGAGAAACACCCTGACTGACTCCTCATTGTTTAGGATATAAACTACCAGTGCTCTTGGCTTGTTGTGGGAKGGGACAGAGGGAATCCTGTTGGATCTCTGGGAAGAATCCCCTACTGCTGGGCCAGTGTTTGGGGCAGCCCTTTTTTGAGGGCTGACCACTTGTCATGGACACTGTGATGCATCGGCTGTAAAATCCAGTGTAAATATGTTGAATTTGTGGGATGATGAAGGATTGCACGGAACAACCCCAGGTCCTGGGGATGGCAGGGGTGTGGGGAATCTGGGGAGCAAATCAGGAGCTGATAAGACCTTTCTYRTCCATCAGGGTTATCCCTGTGGTAGGWAARTTAAAYRGAGGAGCAGAGGTGGTTTTGGTCACAGTGGTGCAAAAACAGGACAAGCCTGAGGGCTCAGCAAGCTCCTTTCCGTTCCCTGTGGGATTGTTATCAGCTTTTCATGCTCTTGGGGGTGAAATTTTGAGGCTGAGTTAACCCTGGTGCCTTTCCCTGCAGTCCTGACTGGGGTGTGTCACCTCCAGGCACAGCCCCCAGCACTGACACCTTGGGAAACATCCGTGGCAGGACCCTCATGGGACAYGGGCAGTGCCAGGGTGGGGTCACTACTGGTGGGAAAGGAGGGAGCTGCCCCCCAGTTCTGCCTCTGGGATGCCCTGTCAGAACCCCCTGAGCTGTGGCACTGTCCAGTCCTGGGGTGTCACCCCATTCCTGCTGCAGGCAGACCTGTTCTGTCTGGAGTGGGGGGACCAGCAGTAGTGGTGTCTCCAAAGGAAAAGTTGAGATAACCTTGTCGTTTGGGATTTGCTGTGTTTTTTCCCATTTTCCTCAGGTATTCCCATTATCCTGGCACATTTACCAGGCTGTGTTCCCACTGTGCRTGACCAGATCCTGGTGTCCCACCAGCCAGCTCCCACACAGCCCTTGGAATGTGGGACAATCCCTGCTGTGATTGTCCCCACTAAGACAAGGAAAGGTTTTAGGGGATTATTTGGGATGGCAGAGGAGGAAGGCAGGAGCAATACCAGGTGATGGTCTTGGTGTCCACGTGGGGTTTGTGTTTATTTACCAATGGCTGGTGGCAGCTGAGCCAGGAACAGCTCTCAGGACCTGGCTGAGCCCAGAGCTAAACACAAGATAAGAAGGGCATTTTTCCAATGTCCATGGAGACACCAGGGTGGAGCTGCAGCCATGTGRGAGTCAGGCCTGGGAGGAGTTTGGTGGAAGAGGGACTCAAGTTCCCCAGTGGTGGAGGTCCCAGAAGGAAGTATAAAAAGAGGCCCAAGTGCAAAAAAAGGGCTGGAGAGGGAGCCTGGAACGAGGTAAGTGGTGTTTCCTGTGCTTAAGGAAGTGAGTGACAGGGACCCAGGTCATCTCCTGCAGCTGGGTGCTGCCCATGGGTTTGTCCTCAGTGCCACAGCTCTGTCCCAGCCACTCCCCGTGCTGGGGAGGCACATCCCAGCTCTGCCACAGCATCCTTCCTTCCCAAGTCAGAAAGCAGCCCKCTGCTGTGAAGCCACTGTCTTGTCATCACTTCCCAGCTCAAGTCCAGCTCAGTCCCAGATGGGACATGTGGCACTGTGTCGTGGGGTTCATCTGGCACCCCTGGCACTGCCAGGCTGGGAAAGGGGCACGAGTCCATGTTCTCCTTCTACACCTCGGTGCAGTACTCCGTCACACTGGGGAGAGGGGAGAGAGGTGTTGGGAACTGTCTGAGCTGAGAGGAATAGGGGAACCTCCTCACAGTAGGAACAGGACCTCTTCCTCAAAGCACACAGAGAAAGAATGACAGGCTGTTTGTGGGAAACCCCCATTTGTGAGAAAGCCTTCCAGTCAGTAGGAAGGCAGAGATGGAAAGCTGTGAGTGTGGTGTTGTGTTGGTTTTGCACGGCCTGGTTTTTGGTAGCAGGGGGCCACAGAGGTGGCTTCTGTGAGAAGCTGCTGGAAGCTTCCACTATGTCTGGCAGAGCCAATCCCTGATGGCTCTGGAAGATGGAGATGCTGCTGTCCCATACTGACCAAGCCCTGCTCTGGGAAGGGCTCAGCCTGACACCCCTCCATGGCCACCCTGTCCCAGCTGGCACCATAATCCCAATGGGAGCAGATAACGGGGAAAACCTTGGCAAAGTCCTTCCCTGGGCAAAATCACTTCTTGTTTTAACTTGGCGCTCTTCTTTTTCTGAAGGAAAAGGGACTCCAGAGCAGACATATCCTGAAACCTGGAAACCCCTGGCAGCTTCCAGGGCATCACCCACCTCAGTTCATTACGGAGATTGCTGTGTTTTTCCGTCAGRATTTGATTCTTGACCCTCTGGGGGACATCGGGGATGTACCAGGCTGCGATCACCTTCACGCACAGAGCCACGTGCTGTGGGAAGCAAGGGCAGTCAGGGGCTCCCAGCCCGGGCATGAGGCACAGATCCAACCCCTTTCCCAGCCCTCTCCTGCCTCCCTGGGTGCTCACCTCGAAGAGGATGAGGAAGGCGAGGCGGGCTGCGAAGACGTGCCAGAACTGGACGGTGTTGGTGTAGTCGTCAGCGGTCCGGTAATCCCGGTACCTGCGGCACAGCTCCGTCAGTGCCAGCCCASGCCATCCCAGCCTGGGTGTCACAGTGAGGGGCAGGGGGTGGCAGGGGGCTGCTGCTACCTGCACTCCTTGATCTGGACCCCGTTAAATTCTGGCAGCACCTTGGTGTGAGGCTCGAAGTCCTGGATGCGGAATACGGAGAGGCTGTGGTTGATGTATCCGGTGGAGCAGCTGTGGGGAAGGACTGGGTTGAGCACAGACTGTACCCTCCTGTTCTGGGGAAGCAGAACCCACCTGGGGCTCTCAATGCCCACTTTCACAAAGCCTGGTGGAAATGGAGGGCTCAGAGGCTTCTGTGCAGTTTGAGTGAACTGAATCAGTCAGCCAAGGCTTGGAGAAAGAGAGGGAGGCCAGGAGAGAGCACGTGCCTGTATCCTGGGAATCCTGTAGCTCTCCAATGTTACACACTACCCTTTCCAGTCAGTTTACCCACCACRGGGATGATGTGATRATGCCATGTGGGAATGTTCCCCTGCTCCCCTTTCCCCCCACCTCACTTTGAGTGGCACAGCTCAGCTGTCTCGTGCTCCTGCAGTGGTGGCACTGAGGCAGGAGGGGACACAGCTGTGGGGACAAGGCCGTGGGGATGCTGTGGGCAGGGACTGTCTCAGAACTGAACTCACTCCAYGCTGGTGTGGTTCCCCTTCGTGCAGGGGCTGTACATGTACTTGTAGACCTGCACAGGGATGAAGTCGGAGGTGATGGCGATCACCAGCCCGTTCCCAATGACAGCCAGGATGCCGATGGCCTCAAGGACCTGCAGCCAGATCCCTGTGGGAGAGGAGCAGCCGGTGAGGTCCCTCTGCCAGCTCACTGCCACCATTCCAGCTCAGGGACAGCTTTAGCATAGCCAGGCTGATGAAGGAGCCTCCAAGCTGCCCTTCAACCTCTGGCAGAGTCTGAAGCAGCTTGTCCTTCTCTGACTCATGGCTGTCCCAAGGCCAYGGGGTGCTCAGGGCTCAGCCTGGTGCTGGCAGGACCCCTCTCACCGATGTCCTTGGCCTTCCTGGGCACCATGCGCCGGCGCAGCCGCATCATCTTGATGGCGTCCATGTGGATCTCGATGACGTTGTTGATGAGGGCCAGCAGCGGGGCCAGGGGAAAGGCTGCCACGAAGATGGTGGTGTAGCTGTACTGGATCACTGTGGAGGGGGAAACGCCAGGTGTTGGTGTGAGGTCACTACAGAGAGGACATCCCCCTCTGCCTGGGTTTGCCCTGCTTTGTGGCTTGGCTCAGAGGGGTTTGCAGGGAAGGAAGAGGGAGACAGCCACGTCTTGGGGACGCCCAGCTCTCACAGGGCTGTCAGAGRGTGGGATCTGTGGGGGTAGTTGAGCCAGCCAGGTGCAGGCACACCCTGGGGTTACAGCTGTGGCCTTGGAAGGAAAGGAAGGTTCGAGGCAGGGCCAAAGGCTAGCACAGTGGCCTGCTCTCTCTTTTGGGGACGATCTTGGTGTCCCAGGGCTCTCAGATTGGGGCTGGGTGTAGAGCTGTGGCTCCTTGCCTGTGTGTGGACTCCCTAGCATCCATCACCCCCCAGCCAAGGAGTGCACATGGATCTGCCCCACATACCTATCTCCAGGTACTCGTTGAACAAGCTGAACATGTTGACCTCGTTGAGTTCATAGTTGTCCAGCCACTGTCTTTTACAGGGGTCCTCTGCCTCCTCCTCCTCTCCTAACATCATGCTTCTCTTCTTGGGGGGCTTTTGCTTCTTCCGTAGCTGGAGGGTTATCCAGCTGCAGTGGGAGAGAGGGATTTGTATGGCTGCCTGTGGAGGACATCAGGGCTGGGCTGCTGCCAGCACATCCCTGGAGGAAGGGAAAAGGGAAAAAGACCAGGKTTCCTCTCTGGAAAGTGTCAGTGTGGGAAGCTTACGGGATGAGRTACTCCATGATGTTGCTGATGGTCTGCTTGAGCACCATGATGACAGCCATCTGGATAAAKAGGTCGGTGATGCAGCCGCTGGGGTGGCACTGGAGGGGACAACAAGACAGGGGTTGTGCCCTGCAAGCTGGGTGGGTGGGCCCGAGGGAGCCTTTGGCAGGTGCTATGGGAGAAAGCTGAGCTTCCCAGGGGCTCAAAGGAAGAGGAGGAGCTTGTTTGTGGGGTCAAAGAATGGGTGCCTCACCTCCTCCAGCCTCCAGTGGCCAGCGATGCGTACGTAGTTCCCTGGGTGGCCATTGATCCTGAGCAAGGAAGCAACAGTGACACCCATGGGGTCATGGCCCTCCTGAGTCCCAAATGGGGTCCCTGTGCCTGGTGGGGAGGACAGAGGGGCTGGGCTGTCCATACACCCTGGGGAGAGYGGGAACATCCATCCCAAACCCTGGCTGCCCTGTGTTCTCCACTCACCGTCCCAGGAAGAAGGCGATGTAGATGAGTGAGGAGAAGTTTGTGAAGAACTGGAAGATGAAGATCTTCACAGTGAAGTTGTTCTCGTGCTGGGAGAAGGTCCGTGGTTTCTCTAGGAATGGGAGTAATGCCCAGGGGCTTAGTCAGGGAGCAGTGGGACCTTGCCCTGCTCTCCCATGGGTGTCACCACAGCTCTGAAGGACCAAAGGGTGTCTCTGCCCCTTGTGAAGCCTTCCCTGCCCTCCACCTGAGCCCTTTGATGCAGGTGAGTCCAGCCAAACTGGGAGGTCCCTCAGAGCAATGAGCTGGGGGASAAGGGGACTTGGAGCTGTGAGGAAATCCATGTTTTGACCTCTCCTGGAGCTGGGGTGGCTTCCTGCTCATGCCAGGTCTCAGTGGGGTGASTGTCCCTGCAAAGCTGGCTGTGGGACAGCATGTGGGCCACAGGTGAGTGTTTGCTGGGGGGCTGCTGGCCTCCCTGTCTGAAACTGCCTGGGAGCTGCCTTGTGCTTGAAGGAGGGAAGGGGATGGGAGCCTGGCTATGCTCAGGGACAAAAGGGCGCTGCAGATGGGACACAGCCCATTTCCCTTACCCAGCCTGCAGAGGAAGAGGGCCACACACCAATTGACCTGCAGGACAGAGGGATACGATGAGCAGGGGGGGCTGGCCATAGAGAAATCCTTTCAGGCACCCCGTGTGGCTCCTCACCTTGGTCATGATGACGATGGTGACATAGTGCAGCACGGCGCCCGTCATGACAGCGACGGTGTCGGCGTGCTTGCTCAGCAGGCTCACGTGGCTCTGCATGAACAACGCCATGGCCACTGCCCGGTAGATGACCAGCGCATGGGCAATGCCAATCAGCACCATGATCTGTGCAGAGGGACACGAGGGGTCAGGAGCCACCATGGCACCTGATGGTCCCCTCAAGAGGGCATTGGATGTGGTCTCGAAGGCAAATCAGTGCCCTTCGGTGGAGGCTGACAAGTTGGTGAGGTGGGTGTAGTGATAGGATGAGGAGTAATGGGTACAGAAAGAGGGGAAATTTAGGCTGGGTGTTAGGAAGAAATTCTTCCCTGTGGGGGTGGGGAGATCCTGGAACAGACTCCCCAGGGATGTTGTGAATGCCCCAACCCTGGCAGCATTCAAGGCCAGGTGGGACAAGGCCTTGAGCAGCCTGGGCTGGTGGGAGGTGTCCCTTCCCAGGGTACAGGGCTTGGGACTGGATAAGGTCCCTTCCAACCCTTAACAGTCTAGGATTCCAGGATTCTGTGTCTTCACTGACTCACAGTAGGGGCAAGTGCATTGGGATTTGCCCCTTCCTGCCCCCTGCTCCTCACTGCAAGAGCAGAGCCTTCAGCCCATGTCCTCCAAGGGTGGGTGGCCCCTGCCACCAGCACAGTAAGGTGTGAGCATGAGGAAACCCCAGGATCCTCGTGATGGGCGTGGAGCTGCCCTAAAAACCTGGTCTGTGCCTTTGCTTCTTTGGTCCATGTGCCCTTGAACTCAATGTCCCTGTTGTCACCTGGCACGTACCATGAGCACAGCCAGGACGAGGACGATGGTGCTGCGGAAGTAGGAGTGCTGGTACAGCCGGGGCTCGTGCTGACAATTATTGATCAGATGCAGAGCCAGCTCCTCCTTAAAAAAAAAAAGTAAAATATTAAAAATGAGAAAGAAAGGACCCAGCACTGSTTTGTGCCCCTTGTGTCAGTGGACATATGGGATGAGGAGTGCTGGAGAAGGACAGGGGTGAGCACCCAACCCTCAAGAGCATGGCCAAGCCTGATTGAGTTCAGTCTGGGCAAGGGACCCCTCTGATGTGTCTTTTCTAGACCCAGGTGACTCCTGTCCTAAAAAGAGAAGCACTGAGCAGGAAAGATGATGTCCTCACCTCTTCCTCATCCCACCTGTACACGTCCCAGTTCATGGCCACAGTGGCTCTCTCCCTCTTCCACAGCTCCAGGAATACGGTGGCTGGATTGGGAAGGAGAAAGTGCAGTGACATTTAGGAGTGGCTCTGAAAGCCACCCCTCTGTCCCCAAGAGTCACATCACATCCAATCTGATGRCAAACCAGCCTGGACTGCCCTTGGCCCATGAGGGACAGGCAGTCCCTTCTGCACCTTGGTGACCTGGAAGGGCCCTGGACAGGCAGCAGTGAGGGAACAGGGATAGTGCAGGTGAGCTGTCACTGGTCTAGTCTAGTGTCCATAGGGAATTTGGGATTAGTCACTTTTCAGGTGCAGGAATGGGTGTCCTGCACTGCACCCTGGTAAGGCTACACCTTTCCAACTCCAATTCCAACCACCCCTTGTGTTAATTGGATTGATGCTCCTGATTGTGCTCCTGTGTGACCCAGCCCACAGACACACTCAGGACTGTGTGGCTTTGCAGCTGGGACACCCAGCCCACTCCTGAGGCGGCTGGTCAAGGAAAGGGCCATGGAAATGAGTGTGYAACTAAGGCAGTGATGGGATCCCATCATCCCACAGCAAATARGAGACCGTGCAGTGATTTGGGAAGGTGGAGGAGGAGTCTRGAGGCTCCTCCTTCCTGTGGTTGTGACCATTTATAGGCAGCTGCTAGAAAATTGCTGGGTGCCTTTGGGGAGGCTATGCTGAGCAGAAGCTTCAGGTAAGGAATATTTGGGGAGCTGGAGGATATTACCAGGATGGTTTTGTCTCTTGCTGTATCTGGAAGGGGARCTGAAGGCTCTGGAAGCAGAGGAGATATAAACCCTCCCAAAGGGTAAAGCTGTGTTTGTGTCCTATTTTCCACCTTCTGCTCCCTCTCCCAGCCACAAGTGCTGGGCACCCAGGCATGGACACCTACCCCAGATGGCCATGAATATGGCAAACACAACTGTGGCCTCGTTATCAATCATGTGAGTGACCTGGAAGAGATGAAAGAAGAGTGTGATGTGGCACTGATATGCAGGGGCTGTGGCACCTCAGAGTCTTGCCATGCTTGTCTCCTCTGAGACAGGTAAAGGTGCTACAGGAGGGCAAAACGCAGGGAGGTGATGGACACTGGGGCTTGTTACTGGGAAAATACTCCAYGGTGATGATGGAGACTGTGATCTGGGGAGGGGTTTCTTCTTAGTGGTGTGGGAACAGCATGACCTGGGAGCATTTTCCTATCCTTTACCTTGAGCCTGCTCTGGAAAGGGAGTTCCCTACCTTGGCATAGGTGCAGGTGTCAGAGAGGACCCAGAAYGAGCAATTCTGGTCGCAGAGCGGGCACATGATGGTGTTGTTGGCATCACAGATCTCCTTGCTGGAAGAAAGGAGACAAGCCAAGGGGGACAAGGGTGCCTCAGAGCCCCTGCAGAGCTGAGTGGGGTGTGCAWATGGCATTCCCAAGGGCCTTACCTCACCTGGCTGGAACTGAAAACAGTAGCCCCAGCTGCRACGGTTGCCAGCCCAGCCAGGGCAGCGAAAATCAGCAGGTAGGTGTACCAGCCCAGCCAGGCAAAGTACAAGGCCACCTTCTCTCCAAAATAGCACCTAGGAGGAAAGGTGAGGTGGGAGTTGCAGCCAGAAAGGAGATGAGATGTTGGGAGTCACTAGAAAATGCCCGTGCTGGCAGTATCTCAGTTTTTATGGTGTGGGGAGCAGGTTGGAGTCATGCATAAGAAATGACCTACAGACTGAGGGACTGGGAGCCCTGTATCCCAGAGGAATTAACTTTGTGCCAGCTGTCAGAGGTGCACCTCTATTTTAAGATCTCCCCTCTCCACCAAAGCCCCCTGGCAGGTTTATGAAGTAACACATTCCTTTTTGCCCTCCCACCCCTGCCCATGGAGTTAGTTTTCAAAGACAAGAGCCGTGCTCTTTCCTGGGATTTCATGTGGTTGTAGGAGCCCCATGTTGCCTTTACTGCCCCGAGGTCAGCCTCGGGCTGGCTGTGCAGCACTGATGCTCCATTCCCACCTCTCCTGCCTTCTGAATGTGGCTGAAAACCAAACGGGTTCATTAAAGCCYGCACAGACGCGGGGGTTGTTTCGTGCTGCAGGATTAGCAGATGGAGCTCGGAGCCACAGGGATAACCCTCAGGCTAAGAGCTTTGGGAGCTGCAGAGGCAGCCCAGTGCTTGTGAGAAGAGCCAGGTTCAAGCTAATGATTTTTAAGACAATGCAGGRGCCTGGCAAAGGGCACTGAGCTCTCTGGGTTTCAGGTGGGACCTGTAGGTTAGAAAGATCTGCCACTTGTGCCTGTGTTACCTGATCTCCTCRATTGGCTGTTCCTTAAATATAACTCTCCAGCGAGCCCACTTCTTCTTTAGTATTTCCCTTATCTCTTCATTCTGGAGAGCAGAGAAGTTGGTTGGATGCAGGAGCATCAGGGCAGCCTTAATGCCCTGCCCAGCCCTTCACCCAGCGAGCTCTTGGTGAAGCCCCAATCACCCATAGGTCCCTCCCACCCCATCCTGCTCCTCCATCTCKCCTGGATTTTCCTCCCAGGCACTGRGTGCTCGGCCTCACCTTGTGCAGGGGAAAGGCTGCCTCGAACACCTTCTTCTTCATCAGGTCTTGCAGCTTCTCTGGGAGCAGGGCAGAAATGACAGGGTTAGGCTTGGGGATTTGGGGAGATGGAGCAGAGGAACTGCTGSTTCCTGCAGTCCAGATCTCCCAGCCTCTGGATGCAGCAGCAAATTGACTTGTCTGAGCTCCCCCCTTCTCTATTCTCCCCAGGATGGCAAGGCAGCTGGGATGCCAGTGCCCAGGATTCTTGGGCAGGATTCTGCCTGCAGATCCAAGCTGAGCATCACCCCTGTGATCCCCCTTCCCTTACCTAAGTCGGATGTCACGGTGTTCTGCAGGATRAAGTGCACGACCCGTATCCTGAACAAGGAGAAACTCTGCTCAAAGGCTGCTCTGGGATACAGACTTGTGTTGTGTGGCTCAGGAAAGCAGGGCAGAGAAGRGAGAAGCTGTGCAGTAAAATCCAGGGAAGCAAGGGAGGGAGAAATGTGGGTAGTGAGAAGGCATCAGCTTTGCACGTGGGAGGTGAAGGAAGGTTCTGTGGAAAATGAAAAGCCTGGTGCAACTGTGATCCAAGCTGGAAAATGGATGCTGGTGTGGAGAGCAGYGACTGCAGGAGGCTGGAAATCAGCTCAGCACCCACCTGGTGGTCACTGGGATGTCCTGGTGGGCACTGCAGGTTTGCTGCCTGCTGTCAGAGTTTGTCAGGAGACACTGGTATTTCCAGAAGATGTGCTGCGGGGCACGGACTCCATAAAAGAGCTTTGTGTCCTCAATTTTCTGGTGAGGAGAAGAGAAGGGCTGTTAAAACAGAGCCAGAGGGGCAGGGAAGGGCCAGAGCTGGAAGGGCTGGGGCTGTGTGAGTCCTTTCTCCACTGGCTGAGCAGTGATGTGGTGAACAGCTCAATGGTTSAGGCCTCTCCCATTTCCTGGGATGCAGGAGTCCAAGCCAGGCCATCTGCTGCTTTTTCTTCCCACAGCCCCTCACCTTGATGGTGAAGCCTTTCTTGCTCAGCTCATCCAGGAACTTCTTCCTCTTGATCTCCTTCTCACTGCCCATTTCGTGGATGTCRCTCACCAGGACAAAATCCCACTTCTCTTCATTCTGCCCACAAAACCAGCAGGGAATTATTAGTGATGGAAAGCTGAGAGCTCTCCTTYCCAGCTCCAGCCTCTYGGRKGTTTGGACCCTCATTGTGGCTGTGTGGAGGGGAACTGGGAATGAGCAAGGGAAATRRGGATTTGTCCCCTCTCTGAGCTGGGCTGGACTCTGCAGAAGCAGAAGGAGCAGAGCTTACCGGGGAGGCAAAGGGGTCTGTGTCCTCAACAGGAGATTCCCTGTAGGGAGTCAGCAGAATTTCATCCTGGTGAAAAGAAAATCAGTGAAGGGAAGGCTTCAGCAGGCTCCCTGGGAGATCCCATGTTTTYCTCTTCCAGCAGCCTTGAAGAGATGCCCAGGGAGGAAAGGTAACAGGAGGCTTGTGTGAAACCTTCTCCCACATGCTCCTGATCACCAGTCTGGGGTCTTCCCAGGCCAGGCAGGGATTTGTGTTTAGGAATGCTGCAGGGACTGCTGCCCTGGGAKGGTGTGCAGCCTCCCCTAGAACTCATCATGCCCTGGGGCTGTGAGGGATCTGGACTAAGAGAGAAAAACACCCTCAGCTCTTTCACCTGATGCCSTGACATCAGTACTGGGGAAGTGGTCACCTTTCACCCTCTCTCTCCATGCTACAGTGGATTTTACAGGCTTTAATCAGCCTTTTCCATTTGTTAGTTGTTCCTATCAGATAGGGCACTGTTGGCTTTTTGGGGAGGGTGGGGAAGGTAGTTTTAAATTCCAGTAAAGGGAGAGTGGAGCACAGACACTTGGAGGCTGGCATAACCCTGCAGGAAAGCAGGTGAAAAAAGTCGTTGGAAAACATGTTGCATGCCTCAGGCTGCAGCCAAGGGACAGAGAGGGGAGGATGAGCTGCTGATCGTAAAATCATAAAACATCCCAAGTTGGAAAGGACTCACAAGGATAATTGAATCCTGCACAGGACCACCCCAAGCATCCCTGTGCCCAAGAGCATGGATTGTGTCCAAATACTGCTTGAACTCTGGCTTTTCCCTGTTCCCCTCCTGTGTGTCAATGGCTCTCTGGAGAGAACAGCTCCCACCTTCCTGGTTACAGGTAATTACACTCAGACATCCAAGGGTGCAGATGTGGGGGAGCACAAAGAGAGCATCATGGAATGGTTCATGTTGGAGAGSACCTTCATGCCCATCCAGTCCCACAGSRACATCTTCCACCAGACCAGGTKGCTCCAATCTGATCTTGACCCTTCCAGGGATGGGGCAGCCTGTGCCAGGGCCTCAGCACCCMCACAGGGAAGAATTTCTTCCCAGTATCCCATCTAACCTCCCTCTCCTTCAGCTTAAGCCATCAGCTGCCCCTGTGGGGTTTTTTGTACCCTTTGATGTGACTTGTGGTGTGTCCCCACAAACAGTTACCCCGCCATTCCCGAGGGAAGGTGACGCAGCACAGCAGCGGGAAGGAGCTGCCAGGGATGGGRATATTGTCACTCGGTGTCACCAGAGACACTGTGACCTAAAAGAGCAGCCAGCCAGACGAGTTCCTCCAGCTGTAATCTTGGCAGCAGAGCCACGGTGGTGTAACTGTGCCCTGATGTAAGATCTGCATCCCGAGCTTTCACTGGAGAATGAGGCCATGGGAGCAGGGCTGAAATATTCTGCCAGATGCYTGCTCACGTGGATCAGCCAAAGCACAAGAGCCATGAGGAGACTGGCAAGAAGGAGAAGTGGGAAGGCCTGAGAAGAGGGTTGCTCTCCCCCAGAGGTGCTGTTGTAACAAGAGCCAGAACTTGTCTTGGATRAAAGGTACCCCAGTTTATGGCAAGAGGCAGAGGGAGGGTTCTGGTGTCATCTGCTCTAACCAGGTTTGGAGGACAGGATTGGGTGCAGCMGTTCCCTGTATCCCAGTCTGAGCCCTTCTCTGGGCACAGAGGAGGGAGTGGGAGCCTCTCAGGGATCTGCCCACTGCCAGTGCTCTGATGCTGGCATGGATGTGGCCTGGAACACTCTCTGCTGTCTTGTGGGCTCATTCCTGCCTGGCTGGTTTCTCTCAGCCTCCATCCTGCAGCAATTCCCTGCCAGTGCCACCTCTGATCATGTAGATGGATGTGGAGGGGAAGGCATACTTTGAGTATGGGAACGTTTGGGGTGTTCCTAATGCCACCTTGGCACACTTTTCCTGCTGCTGCTGTCCCCAACAAAGCTTAAGATGAGGTGAAGGAACCTGCTGGCATCACACCTTCTGTTCCCAGGTGGCTCCCAGCTCCAACACCTGCAGGAATGGTCCTGCTTGGGCATCTGAGCATCCCAGCCAGCACATCCACTTCCTTGGGAAGAGGCTGGGAGGTTACCAAAGTAGGTTCACAAATGGGATGTTGGGTTCATCCCAGTGGCTGCTGGGGCTCAGGCTGCCATGCAGGTGCCCAGCTTGYTTTTGGGGCCATATGGGGTGTGTTTAGAATCCCAGAGTGGCTTGGGTAGAAGGGACACAAGTCCCAAGTCCCCAAGCCTATCCAGTTCCACCTTCTGCCATGGGCCTGGACACCTTCCACTGGCCCAGGTTRCTCCAAKCCTTTCCAGCCTGCTGTTGGACACTTCCAGGGATGGGASAGCCACAGCTTCTCTGGGCAAGCTGTGCCAGGGCTTCACCRCCCTCACAGGGAAGGATTTCTTCCCAATATCCCATCTAACCCTGCCCTCTGSSAGTTTAAAGCCATCCCCCCACTGCAGTTCCTGATGGGAAGGCAGGGAGTGAGGGCAGAGATAGCCTCAGCAGGCAGGCACTTTGGATCATGGCTACTSTCACAACTAATTGTTCTTTCCTGGGAATTAGGGATGCTGTCTGACAGTGGCTGCTGTGCTCTGGCCTCACAGGGCAGTGGGATCAGACGCAGGTAAGGCCACCTGGGTTCTGCAGTGGTTGCACAAACSCTGGGCTCTGTCCCTGCTCTCAGGAAGGACAGTTTTGGTTTCACTCCTTCCTGCCTGTGGTTGGAACATGATGTGGAGGTGCTGCTGTGCAAAGGTGTAAAAGTGRCCAGCACAATGGGAAGCAGGAATTTCCATGCTGGAAAGGGTTTCCATGCCTCCAAGGTGTATCATTGGTCCTTGTCCCTGGMCAGGTACCCCACTGCCCTGAGTGTTCCTTCTGGGAAATGGCCACAGGCACACTTGGGCTGTGTGCAGAGTCACCTGTGTGAGTAATGTGGCACAAGGACCTGGATAGGATCTGGCATCCTTGTTTTCCTTTTCCAGTCATGGATTGGTGTGGGCTTGGGTGGTTCCTGTCACCCACACTGAGATGATCAAATTGCTCTTATCTCCAGGATGTCTCTTACACAGCTTCCCTTGGAGCACTTCCACCTTAGCCCATGGCTTCCTGATAAGTGGGACAGCCTTTGCTTAGACAGGCAGAGCTGTACYTTTACTACCTGCCCTGACTTTGGAGAGTTTGCCTGGCTTTTCCCAKGAAAAAACCCTACATCTTTTCTACCAAGTTAGAGAAGAAAAAGATCACAGCTCCCCCTTTGCCCTTATTGTATTCCAGGTACTCCTGGAACACCTGGGGCTGTTACCTCTGCATTGCTCATTCCTAGGTTTACATAAGCTCCATCCATACCAACCTTCTCTGATCTGTGCCCTGAACTCTGGGMCCGACACGTGGGGCCAGTGTGACCCCACTGCACCTTGGGATGGTGCATGGGACCGGCAGCACATCCTGCATTTCCTGTCACACACTTGTGGCAGGAATTTTGTGCCTTAAAGGCTGAAAGAATATGAGTGGTAGAGATTGGAGGTTAGTGTATCCCATGCTACCAAGCCACAGGTGCTCAGAGGTGCTGAAAAGCAGCATCCTGGGAATATCAGGGCATTTCTGTTCCTACCTGCATGGTGAAGCGGAGAGCCTTCCTCGGAGCCCCTCGGGGCAGATCCCTAAGGAGATGGCCGGCGGGCAGGACRGGCTGGAGGCTCCTGGGCTCTCTTCACGCTGTGCTTTCTTTCCCCAGCTCCTTCGCCCGAGGTCTCAGAGGTCTCATGTGAACCRAGCGGTGCCGTGACTTCCGTGTGGCACTGGCACCTGCCTTGGGAGGGAGCTGCCTCTGCCTGGCAGCGGGCAGATATCCGGAGGAGGCAAGGGAGCTGCCCTTCACCCTCGCCCAGAGGAGTGGCAAGCTCAGAACCGCCCAGCGCAGGTAACAGTGCCGAGTTCCTCCTGCCAGCTCCAGGGCGCTGCTTTCCCCTCTGCCCCTCGTGGTGCCAGGGCCGTGTGCTGTACCCTGTGACATCCCCAAGAGGTGCCATAAACTGGCCAAAAGGAGCTGTTAACAGAAGCTCTGGAAAGCTCTAGAAATCCCCTCTTGACACCTCACTGGTTCGTAAAACAGCTGTGAGAGTTGTGTGCTGTTTCCCCCCCACGTGTAATGGTGCTGTCAACCTGACCTTGAACACTTCCTCAGCTTCTCTGGGCAACCTGTGCCAGGGCCTCACTACCCTCACAGGGAAGGATTTCCTCCCAATATCCCATCTAACCCTGCCCTCTGGCAGTGGGAAACCATTCCTCCTTATCCTGTCACTGCAGGCCCTTGTCCAAAGCCCCTCTCCAGCCTCCCAGCAGGCTCCCTTCAGGTACTGGAAGGGGCAATCAGGTCACCCCGAAGTCTTTTCTTCTCCAGGCTGAACAATCCCAATCCTCTCAGCCTTTCCTCGTGGCAGAGCTGCTGCATTCCTCTGATCAMCTTGGTGTCCCTCCTCTGGACTCTCTCCAAGAGGTTGATGTCTCCTGTGCTGGGGACCCTGGAGCTGGATGCAGAAGTTCAGGTAGGGCCTCACCTGAGCAGAGGGAAAGAACCAAGTCCAGTCTGGACCTATGGCTTGGAACAGGGAATAATCTTATTATAAAGAGTGAAAATGTTATTTGTAAGCCAGATCTTGCCTTACACCTGTTTTTGGGAAGGAGGGGCAGTTTGTTGCTTTCATTTACAAATGAGAAGATCATTTCCTGGGGATAACAGGAGGGTCAATAACTGCTCTGGATTCCCTTGTGCCCTCCAACAGCATTCCTGTGGGCTGCTATAAAATAAACCAAGTCCTGGGGGTGGTAATCCAGCTGTGTCCTGCTAGGAAAGGCAGCCAGCATTTYCAGAGTGGTGCTCCCAGTTAAGCCACCATCACCCTGTGGCTTTGCCCAGGACCTTGAACAGGTGCCAAACCAGACCTGGGGATTATCGGGGGGAAAAAAAATGAGTTGTCTTCCCAATGTCCTGCTGTGTGAAACCAAGGTGTGGGCAGACCTTTAGCCTTCCAGGGGTGATCCACGGGCCTGGGAGTGGAGAACAGGCTTTATCTCGGGGAGAGTGTGTGTGTTTACCCAGAGAGAGTGAAGCYCTGTCAGGAGGTGCTTTCCACCTGACAGCAGGGCAAAGGCCTTTGCAATGGGAGCGCTGCCGTGTTCCAGGGAAAYGGGGTTACCTGTGGGAGGAACTGCTGTGGCACTCCTCCCACACTCCTGCTTCTCCTTCCTGAGAAGGGCTTGGCTCTCCAGACAGCCCAGGAGGTTGTGCACACAGCAGCAGTTCCCAAAGCCCACGGATGTCACCAGCCAGTGGGGAAGGTCAGTCTGTGCCTGCAGGTTGGCTTTGGCTGAGGTATATCCAGCTCCTGCTGCATCTTTTGTGGCACTCRGAGGAGACCATGCTGCTGCTGCTCCTGTTTAGGAGGAATTTAGTTTTGCCTGGGCAGGATTTAGCTGCATTTGCAGTRAGGCAGGTGRTGCTGTCCCTCTTCCAGTGCTTCCCTCCCCTCCTGTATTTGCTGCTCTTGGGTGACTGGGGCTGAGGGCGGCAGCAGGAAAAACTGAAATTGGGGAGGGAGCCACATGAGCCCTGTGTGAGCAGAGGAAACTATTTAGGATGTGATCAGGTCTGTGGCTGCTGGGTTGCTCACACACCTGAACCCACGGGACTCCAGCCACCTTGGGCAGCGATTTGACCTGCACTGAGCGCTGGCAGGGAGGCTSCAGCAGCACTCCCTGACCTGTTAGTCCTGGCTGGATGTGGAGATGGTGATTCCCACCTGAGGAGACTGCTGAAGGGTTTTGTGTGTGAAACCACTGGGGCTGGAAGCATGCTGTCCATCCACCTCCTGCCTGGCAGCAATGATTTTGGACAGGGAGCTCCCCTTCCGAGGGTGCAAAGGCACTGATTCAGGATGGTGCTAAAATGGCAGCAGATGTCTGGGGATGTTTTCACCCAGATCCTGGTCTGTTTGGATCTGTGGGTATCCCTGGAGCTACAATCAATATGCTAGAGCAGAGGATGTGGTTTAGGGTGAAGCCTTGCTTGTAATTAAAGTACTGGGYGCTCATTCCAAGCAGGGAAGGTTTAGAGTGGATATTAAGAGAAGGTTCTTCCTCCAGAGGGTGGTTGGGGCACTGGAACAGGCTCCCCAGGGAATGGTCACGGCCCCAAGGCTTCCGGAGCTCGAGGAGCATTTGGCAACTCTCTCAGGCACAGAGTGAGATTGTCGGGGTGTCTGTGCAAGGCAGGAGTTGGACTGGCTGATCTTCATGGATCCCTTCCARCTCGGGATATTCTGTGACCTGCTGGAACAAGGTGACTGCCTTCGGCTCTCAGAAGGCATCGTGGGATGTGCAGGAGAGTGTTTTAGGCCGGAGGAGGGAAGTGCAGCACATAGAAATGTCCTTTACCTATCCCAGAACTGTTTTGCTGGGGTTTGCCCAGCCCGCTCCTGCCCTCCTGTGGCCAGCTCCGTTCTTCCGCACAATCCGAGAATCCTGGCGTGGTTGGGATTGGAAGGGAAATTAAATAAAYCTGTCCAGTGCCACTTTCTGCCATGGGCCCTGCCACCTTCCACTGTCCCTGCTTGCTCCAAGCCTCGTCCAGCCTGGCTTTGGACACTCCCAGGGATGGGGCAGCCACAGCTTCTCTGGGCAACCTGTGCCAAGCCCCCACCACCCTCGCAGGGAAGGATTTCTTCCCAATATCCCATCTAACCCTGATCCCTTTCAGTATTTCATAGAACCATGGAATAGCTTTGAGGTGGGAAGGGACCTTTAAAGGCCATCTTGATTATTTGCCGTCCTGTAAATGTTTCCTCTAATTTCTTTCCCGATTTCTTTTCTCTGCTCCCACAGGACTTTGCCTTCCCTCCACACAGTATTCCCGTTCTGTAAATGTTTCTTTGAATTTCTTTCCCATTTCCCTGCTCTCACAGGACTTTGCCTTCCCTCCTCACAGCATTCCTGGAGCTTGCTGCCGTGCCAAGATCTTTCCAGAAGGCCGGAGCTCCCTGCCTTCCATCCGGGATCAGCACGGCACATTCCGGATGAGGAGCCTGACCGAGGTAATTTGGGAAGGGCTGAGGAATCTGAGAATTCTTCAAATCTAAGGGCACAGGGACACCTTGCAAAGGCACCCCCAGCCCCGGCCAGACCCTCCGGGTGGGAACAAAAACTTTTGCCGAGCAAAACACATTTTCATTCTGCTAGCAGAACGTGCGTAGCTAACAGATATTAAACATTTCATCGCACAAAGACGCGGGAATCCGGGACAGCCACGGCATCAGGGACCGGATACCCAGCGCGGGCTACTCCAGAGCCGCCCGGCAGCGTGACAAAGAACGCTTTTCCCTGCACAGTTCCGCTGAGAGAGTGCAGAATTAATACATATTTTTTTAATTATCTCGCTTTGGTTGCCCTGAGGGGGCTCCTGTCCCCCTCCCTGAGGGGAGGCAGCGGCTCCTGAGGGGAGGCAGCGGCTCCTGAGGGCGCCGCCTGGCGGCTGATAAGGGTGGGG
>CADDXX010000985.1:15985-53327 GCA_902810485.1 Alauda arvensis | reverse complement strand
TCTGCCGCCGATACCGGTGCTGGAATGGGCTGCAAGTGTTTTCCTGGTGTGGCCCTGCCGCTAATTTGTTTCCTGGCGATGTAACGGGAATTCAGGGCTGGCTTTTTGGCGGTGGGCACCTCTTCTCCCATTTCTGGGCCCCACTTTTCCAGGAGCAGCACCCTTAGGGCTGAGCCCGACGGCGTGTCCTGCCTGGTGGGTGCTTTGGAGGCGTTTTCCAGTACCTTGGGAGCCCACTGCGTTCGGGCAAGCATTCCTGCCTGATTCCAGTTATCAGCTTTGTTTATACGGACTCCACCTCCTCCTCTCCTCTCCCTTAATCTTGGAAGAGGCTTCTTCCATCCATGTTCTTCCCAGTGATCCTGGCAGAAAGCTGAAATTGTCGTGCCCCACTCCTGCTGGGCAGGCGTTGTGTATTTTTGCGTCTCAGCCCATAAAACGGGTGCAGAAACCCACGGTGTTGGGCCAGCGGAGAAAAATCAGCTTTTTGTTAAATCCAGCCCTTGCAGAAGAGGTGTGTTAGTACCTGGAAAAAAGCTCCTAAATCCCTGCCTTGCTCGAGTTGTTYCATAAATCCCCTCAGCAGCACACGTGTGTGTAGGTAGAGGTGGTTTTGTGTGCGTTAAACACGCGTTCCTTGCCATGAAGGAAACCAAGCCGGACACTGAAGACGCGCGTTTGGAACACGAGCCGARGGCGATGGGATTTGCCTGGAGCCTTGGCATGGAGCAGCGGGAGGGGAGGGCACTTGGCTCTCACCCTGCCAATCTGGGCAGCAGCAGAGCCGAGGGTGTTGATCCCGAGGAAGGAGGTGACATTCCTGCCAGTGCAGGCTGCAAGAGGAGCGCAGGGATGCTGCTGGATCCCGGCGGGATCCCTGCGGAGCCCTGAGGCGCTCGGGTGGAGCCGAGGGACCTTGTGGTGTCGGGGACAAAAGGACCTTTCCTGGCAGGCACACCACATGTRGGCTGAGCGAATCGCGGGATCCCGGTGCCAACCTTTAAATGGAAAATGGGTAAAGCTTGTCCTTTTCTTACTCCCTCGTTAGGGTGGCTCTTGSCAGCTGGTTTGGGAAGGTAAAATACCTGGTTTTGCTGTAGAATCTTGCATTGTCGCAGCTTTTTGTGGTGGTGGCAGGGCTGTCACCCCAGGGTAAATTCTGTAATGCAGTTAGCGTGGCCATGTGGGTTATTCCTTTGGYGCCTTGTTCTCTCAGGAGCTTTCCTGTGCCAGGTGGTCCCTTCCAGGAGGGCAACATGGACAAGTGTGTTCCTTAAGTTTCCTATTTATTCAATTTTCTTTTCCCTAGTAGCTCGTGGTAGCAGCCAGGAGTTTAAACACCTGGAAAAGCCCCAAGTTTTTTCCTCATGTTACTTTTGCCCTGTACCTGTTAGACTGTCCTTTGGCAGTGGCTCAGTTCCTATCCTGTCCAAGAATAAAGATTATCCAGAGGAATGATTTTCTTCCTGTGACCCTTGGGACTCCTCTTGTGCTGTGGAGGTGGCCACACGAAAGGAAAATTTTTAAGAGTGGCTGCCCTCTGACTTAGGAAAAACACAGAATGCACCTTCTCTTTGGAGTTTATGAGTTAGGGACGTGGCTCTCTCCTTTTGGGAAAACAAAAGGATTTGGGATCTGTGGACACAGAAATCATTCCAGGAGGAGTTTTAATTTGCAGAGATGATTTTCCTGCTATAAACGTGGTCCTTGGGAAATGTGAAGCTTCCTAGCTGGCTTCCTGGCTCYTTAAAATCTGTTTGAGACTTTGGAAAACCACTTGTGTGCTAATATCTCTGGTCTTMCTCCATATAAATGACTTGGAACTGGAAAATACTCCCTTGTGGGAGCCTGCTCAGTCAGCGTAGCCTGGCAGCTCCCTTTGCCATTAGCARATGCCAAGGGAAGGGAACAGGAGGAAGCTTTCTGAGGCAGATCCGTGGTTTCTGTATCRTTTATCCCTGAGCTAAAATCCTAGCAGAGAGCTGGGAATGCCTGGCAAGCCACTGCAACATTTTCCCTGTTGTTTTCCAGCACCTTGGATTGTTCTTCTCTGTGTGCCTCCAGCAGGAGCTTTCACAGAGCCCTGCTGTTCTGGGGTCATTCATTTGGATATTGTGTATGATGTTATCCTAAAATTTCTGTAGGTATTTCACAGCTTGTCTTGAACCAAAKAAGTTTTTCCAGAAAAACATCCATMYAGTCTCAATTTAAGGGTRTTGGGAGGTGCCAGATGCACTTTTGCCACCCCATTGTGCCTCTGTGGGTTAACTGCTTTTTCAAAGCCTTACTTTCATTTGGATTTCATTAGCTTTARTGTCACCTTTTGACTATTAATGTGTTTTATCTCTCACACTAATAATCTCATGTTGCCAGCACGTGGATGTGATATTAATTCCCGGGGTCATGGTGTGGTAGCAGAGATCTGTGGCGCTCAGGATGTTGAAATTCATAAGAAAAGAACTGAAAAAGAGGGAATGGCGGTGTTTGTAGGAATTTTCCCCACCTTTTTGTGGAAAAAAAGTGTGGAATTTGCAGCTAAGGAAGAGGCAGTCCCTGCTGGCGTGTTCCTGTCGGTGTGTTCGGTGTTGTGACTCTTCCCAGATGGCCTGGGGAGTGAGGATATGTGTGGGCAAACCAGCTGGTGTTGGGAAGAAGGGGTTGGTACTCAACTSAAAACATTCCTTAGCCATTCCTTGTGGAGATTGCTCTTATCTCTGAAACACCCGGGATTTGCTAAGGGCGGTCTGGRGGAAGAGGTGGGGATTTATCCAGARGAGAGRTTAGGGAATATCTGCAGGTTGGCAGGAGCTGCTCTCTGTGCCCTCTCCTGGCACTTCCAAGGCAGAGTTCCTTGAGTTTGCTGGGAGCTGARCATGGGATTTTCCCCCTGCTTTATTGGGGCCATGCTGCCCACTGAGGATTCACCACACTGGAGAAAAGGAGCRTTGCTCCAGAGCCCTGGGTCACCCTGCCATGCTTTTCCAGCCTGTGGGAATGCCCTGGGCAGGGCAGGGAGCAGGGACATCCAGGTCTTGTGCAATCCCACTGAGCCACGTTTGCCAGCTGGTCATGGATGAGAGGGCCTGTGCCTTGGGARTTGTGCTGTGGGAATGGCATTGCCYTTTCCTCAAARGAARGGGTTGCACAGTTCTGCCAARTAAGCTGGAAATGCAGAAGGAATATCTGTGTGGAGAGGGCCTGTCAGAGTTCAGTGCCCCACCTGGATATCAGTTCTCTATATTGCTTTTTTGTTTTGTAAACACTTTACCAAAGTTGTAAGGAGAATAGGGAAAGATGTRCTCAAGGAGTGYTACCTGTAACTCCCCATCACCTGTCTCAGTAAAACTGCCCTAAACTCACTCCTGAGACACATTTCCATAGGTTTAAGCAGAAAAATGTTTAATAATTGAAACAGGCCATTTGTGGAACTTGCAAGCTCTGTAGAACTGACAGAAACTTTGGGAACTCAGTCTTTCCTCCTGATTGGAAGGAGAACCCCAGATTTGCCGTAGCTTTGCTGTTGACCTGTGGTTCTGGGTGTCTGGAGGTCTGTTCCTGGGCCTCTTTGAGGAGATGGCAAGGAGAAGGCTCGTTGCTATTTTGGAGTGTCACAAGTCCGTGCGGAAATTCAATCGGCGTCGGGTGACTTCAGGGCTGTGCTGGAGATGTGCGACTGCTCTAAGAATAGGGGCTGTTTTATTAACTCTGAGACTTCAGACACATCTGAAAACATAACTTAAAGCTTAAAACCAACAGGGATGTTCGTATGGTTGGGTTTTACTTGAATTTTTCCAAATTCTCTGTCTATCCCCAACAATTTGCCTGTTAATTACAGTTATTATTTCAAATGGGGTTGGTTTTAAAGTTAGTATTAATTTTTGTTGTRTTTTCTTTTGTCTTATTCTTTATACAAACCCTCTGCTRCTTTTGGAGGAAAGGGTTTGTTGCACTCTTTGCCRTATTTTCTTAGAATTCCCAGGTGATGTGTTGGTTTATGGAGGGTACAGAGCTTTGACATATTTAAAAATCTCTTGCAGGAATGATTTAATGAATTTTCCATTATTTGGAATAAAGAATCAAATAATGAAAAAGTCATTGATGAGACTAATTGGGTTTGCTGACRGGTCCTTTCACCAGCAGCCACAATTAATGCAACTTTCTTAACCCAGGGGGTGAACTGGACTGGCTCTCCTTTGGAATTTTGCTCCACTTAAGAGGACTGGCCAAAATGCTAATAAATAAATTCTTTGCATTGTGTTCCAGTTATTGTGTTTAATTGGGGTTGTTGCATCACTGGTGACAAACAAGCCATGGATAACAAGGGTGCGGTCCCTGCTTAAGCTGATTTTAATTTGTGGGAGATTGAATGAGGCCATGGGCTGCCTGCTCCTGGGTGTTACTCTCTCCTTTTCACCTCAAAAATGACATGTTTAAACAATTTCCTGACATCATTTCTGTCATAGACTTCAGCTGGAAGATAAAAATGTTTGTAGTCATTTCTTTGATGGACCTGCAGCATCTCAATGTGACAGGAGAATGACCTAGCATGAAAAAGAGAAGTTGGGATCAAACTTAATCCCATTAACTTAATCCATTCCCATTAGGAAAGAAAAAACCCACTTATTTTGTGATCTGCAGTGTGGGAGAGCTTCATTTGCTCTCACTTGGTGTTTAAATTAGCAGGGCAAGGGCTTGTGTGAAAACAAMCCTGATTTATTTAATTGCAATCTCCCAGGGCTTAAGTGGGGRAAGAGCCAAATGTGTGGTGCAGAAAGGCAGAAAAATAAGCTATTTAATATTCCAGCTTTTTAACAGTTTGGGATTTGTTGTGAGTTCTCTCCCTGGCCTTAGAAATTTTTGTGCTCAGGTACATCAGGCACTGCTTTGCAGAGTTTTTTGATGTGAAACCTCCCAGATCTGGCTGCAGTTTGTACCCCCTTTGCTGTGGGYGTGTTGCCCAAACTCCTGTGTGTAATTTTGAGGGGAAGATTCCCAGCTTAGCTCTTTTCAGCCTCCCAGGCTCCAGGCCAGGAGAACATAAGCCTTTCCRTGTAATTCCTGCCTTGCTTACCTTGCTGGCTTGTTCTTAGCTTTCCTTYCCCTGGTGTGTTCTTTTAAAGTGTGTGTGGAGGTGAAAACAATCCCCTTGTGCCATTGAACTCATCCTGGTCTCTCAGACAGGCCCTTCCTTAAGGAAAACTGCTCCTTTTTGTGGAGTTGTATTTCTAAACTCCTGAGCTGTGAGAAGAGATGGTGTACACCCATATTTCCTGGCTTGTTTCCCTCTCTGAAGTGGCTTTGTGTGATGCTGTGCTCCCTCTCACTGCTGTGTCACTGCTCACAGCTCTCTGGCAGAGCTGCCAACTTGCTCTTCCCAGAAGTCAAGCCCATCTCCCAGAGTTTCATCCCAGCTCCTGGAATTCACACTGCACTGGAAGCAGCTTTACCTTGAAAACGTGCTAGGAGGGAATCTGGCAGCATCTGGAGATGAAAGCTGAGCTACAAGGGAAGTGATGAGAGAGCAGCAGCCTCTTGTTTCTCCTTAAACAGGGCAGCTGGTTGGGTTTCACCAAAAATAAATGGGAAATGGGATCCATGGGGAAAGATCCTCACAGGGAGGAATGCAACTGAATCCTCCTTGTGCTGGTAGAGGGGTTTTTGTCCAAGKGGGAATGTGTAATAACTGATTTTTTGGCAAATTTCAATGAATGCAAAGCAGCTTGGCTTGGTGTGGGTGTTCAGGTGGTGAAAGGGTAAGGTGGGATTCCTAAATTTGGTTTTGTAGCCTCTTCAAAAATAAAAAATGATGGAACAATTCTAGATAATAGATAATACCTATAACTCTACAACAATATGTATAACTATGTAACAATACAATAATAAGCTTCAAAACCAAACACCAAAACAAGGCATGAGATACCAAAATAGAGTTCATGGAACCTCTTTTGGTGTTTGCTTTAGAATCCATTCATGACATCCACCCGGGAATGCAGCGAGCAGGAGCGTGGTGTGATTGGAGATTTGCTTCAGTGCCTGCTGTCCTGCCTCCTGGGAGAGGCTGGSGTTGAGTTCCCCAGCTCCTGCAGGATCCAGGGCAGGCCCCACGTGAGCACTGATGGCTGAATCACCTCCCCTGGCACCTGGGGAGATGCAGCTGCTGAGCAGGAGCTGGCAGCTCCCAAGCTTTTCCCTGGGTTTTGGCGCGCTGATTCCTCACTAATTCTGGAAGTACCTCGTGTTTTCCTCCTGGAGCTGGTGGTYCCTGTTCCTTGGGACCTCGAGGAAGGAGAGCCTTCAATGCCAGGCTCTGTTCTGGCAGGGGCAGAAGAGGATTGTGTCTGCTTATGAGGTATTGTGTGCCTTCCCAATGGGATTGCAGGGATGCTGTGCAGCACGTGGGGTTTGGAGTAGGATGGGGTTTTCATTCAGTAGCACCCTCTCTTTGACTTTCAGAGCAGTTTGAGGTGGGTTACTGCAGGGTTCTTTCAAGGTGAGTCAGTGGATGGTTTGGAAATTCTGAGGGTTTTTTGTGCACCACACATTCTGAGTATACAAACCTTGGCATGACCCAGAGATGGGATGTGAACTGCTGTCACAGAACACAGAAAGAAAACGGAAATAGAACCAAATATGGCACACACAGACACTTTGTTTTACAGGGTTTCTCCTCCCTAAGCTTCCTCTTTACACRTGGTTTGTTTTATTAGTTTGTGTTAAGGGATGTTGTCCTCTAAACCAAAACTTACATGGACAGAGTTCCTGTGCTTCCCAGCTGGGGCCAGAGGAGTTTTCCAATGAAAACAATAAGTGGCTTCTCATTAGGAAAGGAATTTTCAACTTGAAGTGAGAAAAGATGTGGGCATTGTAAGAATAGTGTCTGTGTGGTGATGAGTGGGTGTAGGGTGTGGGTGTCACCACTGGCTGGGTGTGCTCTGCTTGCTCTCCTTGCATGGAATCACAGAATCCTGGAATGCTTTGGGCTGGAAGGGACCCTAAAGTTCATCCAGTCCCAAGGACAGGGACTCCTTCCATTGGCCCAGGCTGCTCTAAACCCAGTTCAACCTGGCCTTGGACACTTCCAGGGATAGGGCAGCCACAGCTTCTCTGGGCAATTTGTACCAGGAGAATTTCTCCCTGAGTGCTTCCCCAAAATCCATAYAAACCTCTGGGCTCCCATGGATGGGGATGTTTTACTGCTGTGGARCAGCCACCCAGCACAGAAACCCCTTGTGCTAAGTGCACTGAAACTGTAGGAATATCCCTGGAAATCTGACATCTTGAGGTGGAATCAAGAGTTCTTAGCAACTGTTCTCCTTTAGGGGTTTGTTTTTGGGGGTTTTTTTTGGGGAGGGGAGTGTTTTCTTGTTTGCTTGTTTGTTTTGATTTTTGGGTTGTTGGTTTTTTTTCATTTTTAATGACTAGTTTTCCTTGTGTAATTCCCCTGTCTGGAGTGARTTCCCTGTGGTTGCTCTCAAGGGCCTGTTCCCTCAGCTGCAGTTCTGATTAGTAGGCTGTGAAATAGAGCAGCACTGTCAGGTGTGGCCCTGCCAGACCTGGGGAGACACCTGGAGCTCTTTAGATCCGGCTGTTTGTGCTGGCTGCTGGTTTGTTCCCAAGCTGCTGCTGCTGATCACATGCAGTGCCACTCCAAGTTCTGCTCTCTGTGCCCTGCAATACAGAAAACCTCAATATTCCAGACTGCTGGCCGTGGTTTTGGCCTCCTGAGGCTGCACTGGCAGGGGGAGATGTGAGTTTTCTTGCTTTTTCATGTCAGTGTTGTCTGTTCTGGATTTCAGGAGAGCTCATACCCTGACWGTGCTGTTCATCCTCACGTGTGCACTGGGCTACGTAACCCTGCTGGAAGAGACTCCCCAGGACACAGCCTACAACACTAAGAGGTGAGTACCTGAGGAGTATCTGAGTATTCCCAGGTGTGTTTTGGAGGAGGGAGCTCCAGTGACCCCTGCACTCCCTTGTGGATGTGCCTGTTCCCTTAGGAAGTTACAAAACCAGTCATAAGTCCCTAAGCTTCTCTGGTGCTGATCATTGAATTTAATTTATAATCAGTTTAGTGTCACTGTCAGCCTTGTGGCTGCTCTGTGGTGTGATTTAAAGCAAAACACAAAAAGCTTGCTGAAGCCTCCTGGCTGGGTTTCTTTGGCAAGGGTTCTGCCTCTGTTTCTTAAAACAGCCTTTTCCTAAAAATAACCTTTCCTTAAAATAACCATCATTTCAAAATGCTGGGAGCTGTGACTAAAATTTTCTGGCTCAAGTGTTTTTCGTAAAATTCTGTTCAAGATTTCAATACAAATCCTTGTTTGTTGTTGAAAATTGCTGTGAGAATGTGTGGCCCAGAGGGAAGCTCTGGGGAAATAAGAATGAATCTTGCATGTCTGGTCGATTCCTGCTGTAACTGAAACTGATGCAATGTGGTTGAATTTCTCCCCTTTT
Organism: Alauda arvensis; assembly: GCA_902810485.1. NCBI lineage: Eukaryota > Metazoa > Chordata > Aves > Passeriformes > Alaudidae > Alauda > Alauda arvensis. The sequence continues at coordinate 44,876 of CADDXX010000985.1, read as the reverse complement.
AAAAATACATCAGGGAAGAAAAAGGAGATAGGAAAGCAGTGTTTTTAAAAGCTAAGTATGTTCTAAAAATATGCTGCAAAGCATCATTGCTAAAGCAAGAAAATAGTTGTTTTCTACCAGTCTGGTTTCTTAAATATAATGAAAATTTTCCCCTTGCTGTTGAAGGTTTTTTTTATTTTCCTCTTTTTGTACATTTCTGAAGTGACTCAGGATGCAGCATCCATTGTCCTGGAGGTGCAGGAATTGGGGTATTTCCTGAGATAATCTTGGCTGTTGTTCTGGCAGTTCCACAATGCCTGGGGGTAGTGGAGCTCACCCTGTGCCCCACTGAGAGCTGGGATTTCACACGCAGGGGTGACACAGGACAAGCTGGGAGGTGTCTGGAGCTGGGAAAGGTTCTGGAAGSTTTCTGTGTGAACAAATGCCATTTTGTTCCTCTGTCAGAATGAGGGAGAACAGGCTGGAGGTGTGGTGTGGCCTGGAATGGGCCACACTCAGAATTGGGAAGGAGAAAAGCTGAAAGAGAAGTGATGACAGATCCTGAGGGAGTAATGCAGAGCTAAGGTGACTCAGTGGAATATCTTATTATTGAGCTTAGAGCTGCCTTAATCAAAACAAACCCAGGGAAGATTAGTCAGCAGGTGCATCTTTGTCTCAGGAAACACAGGTTGTTGGCTGCTTATCCAGTGTCCACTTGTTAAAATCAATTCACAGCATCATGGMAGGGAATGGGCTTTGCTCACTCCTGCAGCTCTGCAAGGTCTTGGCACAAAAATCGTTGAAAAGCAGCATGATCTTCTAAATATGCCAGGTTTCATGTGTCTCTGGACAAGAGGAGGCATTTCAGAGCAGGATAAGATGGGCACAATGTGCATCAGTGTATCCATTGCCCAWATTATTCCAGATTTTGTATTTTTGCTTCCATAATTTAAAATCTGCCCCTCTGTCAGTGTTGTGATGTGATCCCAAGCCCCATCCAGCACGGGGCTGTCCCTGTGTGCTGGTATTCCTTGGGAACACTCAGTGTCTGATGGCCAGGAGGGGTTTTGTCACCAGGGAGCAGAGCCTGGAGCTGTCACGGGGTTTTATTTCCACCTCCTGCACACTGACAGTGGAGCAGTGTCTGGGCTAGGTGCAAAGCCTCAATACACACAATTCCAAAGGCTCCAGCCTCCTTTGTTTCCATGCCCGGGCTGAGGTGCCCTTGTGAGGTGCTCAGAGCAGTAMATTGAGGTGAACTTCCCAAATTTGCTGGCTCTGTGTTTCCCGGATTGGAGTCATGAGATGGTCCCACCTTCCCCACTGTAAAATCAGGATTATGTCACCCTGTAAAAGTGCTCCATGCAGTTTCTGGCAGGAGCAGGGGGAGAGGTGGATTGGTGGGATCACTCACAAGAGGAGTGATGGGCAAAATCCAAGTGAGAGCACCTCTCTGTGGAGAGCTCACAGGGTGTGGTCTCTGTGGCTGAGATTGGTGTTTGCCCCTCTTGCAGGACTTTCTCTGTCCTGCAACAGGACAAGGCAATGAAACGATTAAAGAAGAATTGTTTGGTTGTGTTTTTTTTTTTTAAGATAAGGTTGCAGGAGCCTTTTATATGTAAATGCAGTAAGAGTTCATTGGGATCAAACTGCCCCAGGGGTAAGAGCAGTGGAACATTGCCTTTGTGAGGCAAGGAGAGGTTGTGCTGTGAACCTGTCTGATCCATGAGAGCTTYATTCCCACAGTTCTTCCAGCCATGGAATAGCTCATCCTGACTGACAGCTGGGACATTCTCCTCTGTTCAGCCTGGACTGAGCTCCAGCTCTGAGTGTAATAAACCCTGAGCACCTCCTCTGCATACCATGGRAGAAATCCACAGCTCCCAAATATTTGGAATGCTGAGCAGGGYGTCTTGGGGAAAAAAGTTCTTTTTTTGGTTTTTTTTTTCCCCATAAAACACTGGTGTGCTTCAGGGCTGTACATTGAATTTCCAGCTGGGAAAWGTCTCTCCTGAGGTGCTTTATCACACAGCTCTTGGCAATCCCTGCTTTCCACGGGGACACATCCAGGGATGTGTGAGTTTGCATGCTGATCTCCTGCTGCTGTGGCTGAGCACCCACAGGGAAATGGAGGCAACAGGAGGCCAGAGCCCTGTGCCAGGCTTTGTGGTGGCCCGAGGGTTGTACCAGCATGGATCCAGSCCGGGAAGGGACAGGGAGTGGGAGCTGGCTCCTTGAATCCCAGGACAAAGGGCCATACACAGCTCCTCATTGTCCTGTGTGTCTGAATCGACTCTCAGCACAAACAAGGCTTTGTTTGTGCTGATGGAGCTGCTGCCAGGCTCTCCCTTTTTTCTTTTTTTTTTCTTTTTTTTTTTTTTTTTTTTTAATGCTAAAATGATTTTTGTGGGCACACTTTGCTTGCCTTCCTGATTTGCTGCTCAGGAAGATCCATTGGCTGTGTCCAGCCAGGTAAAGAGAACCCCTCTCAGGTCCTGGAGCATTCCCACCTCAGGCCAGGCTGCTGCTTAGGCACTGGAAGCTTCCTAAGGAGGTAGATTGATGATGATAAGAGGGAAAATTTAGTTACCACTGTGAAAAAAAAATGTAATAATGGATATGGTGTGGTTGTTTATGCAAATTTGTGATTTGCCTCCAAACTTCCTGTGGTGAACTTGAAGTCAATGAATAAATCTGGATCCCCAGCAAATTGCAGCACAGCTGCTCTTGGGCTGAGAGTGGGTTTCAGAGGAAGCTGAGCTCCTGTGGTGAGCTGGATCMAGGATTTGAATTCCAGCTTTGGGGAGACAACCTTCCCAAGCCCAGAGCAATGCTCTGGACCCCTCAGTTCATGGCTGAGCTGGGCTGGGGTTGTCACACCACACAGGAGCTTCCAGATGCAACCAGGGATTCAAAATGCAGAATATTCTCATTATTGGAGGTCAGCTGAAAGGGTTTTGTCCTGCAGATCTTTGGAAATCCCCGTGGAACTGTCTATTCACAGATCCATTCAGCACCTAATTCTGGTGCTTCACAGTGTTTAAAGCAAGCAAAATCACCGAGTTACATCTCTTAACTAAACCCCATTTTTATTTTCAGGAAGCACAAACATTTATATTCAGAGGTGAATGTTGCAAAATAGTTGTTGTAAATTCTTCAGCCTTCTATTTTGAGAGGTTTTTTTTGACATGTTTAAAGCACAGTCTCCTCTTGCTTCTGGTTTGTAACATTTTCTCTCTGGCAGCAAAATTGCTGGGTGCTTTGTGTGACTTCTGCAGGCTGAGCCATTTTATTTGCAGTCAGGGGTTGCATCATTTTCTGCAAACACGGAATGAGCTCTTTCCCATTTGTCCATCCTTGCAGGGGATATGAGACAGCAGGCAGGATCCAGTGGGAGCTGAGCTGCAGTAAAAAGAGCATTTTTGGATTGCTCTATGCCATTTAATCCATTAAAACTAAAGGAACATAACCCAGGGTCGTAGGTCTTTGGTATATTTGGGCTTCTGGGCTGATAATTTACTTTTATTTAAAATCTCTGTTATGTCGTTTAGCCTCTGTGTTGTGGTTCCAGCTCTTGAAATAGCAGCAGTGCTGGTGTGGTCTGGAAAGCTCCTGCTTGTCTTTAGTTGGTTAAGAAGCTGTTTTGGAGTGGTGACAAGTCTGACAGCTCCTTTTTGAATTCCATGGAAATCTAGTGGAGCAGTGAGAGCTTTGTGTCTTTGTGAGGAATGAAAGCTGCTCCCARACACAGGGAAGTGCTTGACTTGCTGTGATCCTCAGCCCTTTTTTGGTTGTTTTTCCTGCATCCATTGAAGATGGACACATTCAGCAGTTGAAAAACACCAGCCAGACATTGTTTCTCACATCAAAGAACACAGTTTGCAGTCTCAGGAGGAGGATGGGGCAGTAAAACCAGGCTGTTCTGTTTCTCCTTGCAGAGGAATCGTCGCCAGTATTTTGGTTTTCTTGTGTTTCGGGGTGACACAAGCCAAGGATGGACCATTCTCAAGGCCTCACCCAGGTAATTCACCCTGCTGGGCTCTCTCCAGCACTCCTGAGGAGCTGCCTGCTTTGTGAGCAAGGGAAATGTTTGTGTTGCCTGGAGAGCAGGTGAGTTGGCATCTCAGTGATCACAGCACTGCACACTGAGCGTGGAGGCTCCTCCAGACCCATCCTGCTGGGCTTTCCATGGAGCCTGTTTGGATCTCCCTGGTTTGGCTTCCTGTTGTTGGTAAAAATCTCTGTGGGAACTGCCAGCTTCTTAAGCCTGAACTTCCCCTGTTTTATTTTCTCCTCTCTGTGCTGGGACTGCACTTGTGGCTGTGTATCCTGTGCTGGAGCACTTCCTTAACTCCCTGCCCATTTTCCATGGGAGATTAGAGGCCCCTGATTCTGATTTTAAAGGTTTCTTGTGAGACTGGAAGTCTTGAAAGCACAACACAAACCTCTTCCAGGTAATGTAGTAGCAGGTGAAACATGAAAATATTTACATGGCTTTGATCTTTTGCCTRTTTTTAGATGTGAATTTTTAGAAGGGGATTCATATAGGCTTAAATAATATTCCTGAAGGAATTGGGCTCTCCTATAGCCAAATAAAGCTGGGTTTTATGCCAGAAATTTAACCCACAGCCCTCAGCCAAAGCAGGCATGGTTCCAGAGCAGTGCCCTCAGCACACCTCTGCAAACCTGGGGGTTTATTAAATTAGCCTTCCTTATTAAATAGCAGATTTTAGTCTTTCCTTCTGTTCCACTTCATGGTGGTTCCTTCTGTAAAAATCAGTTGCTCCTTTTGAGGACACCAGTGACACTTGGGTGCCCCCAGGTTTTGGGGGGWTTGTCTGGGCTGGTTTTATTCCCTAGAACAAAGCAGGGAGGTTTGTTTGCCTTTTAGCCTTGCCCTCAGTGTGTAACATTTCCCCAGAACATTTTGGCATTGCTTTGAGCTTTCTGCTTCCAAATGTCCTCTCCAGAGCTGCAGGGTTATCTTGGGGATTTTTGTGATAATGTGATACTTCCCAAATTCCTGCTTCCAGAGCGTGGAGCTGTGTTAGGAGCTCCTGTCACTCCAATCCCTTGGGATCATCTTCTCTGCTGTCCCTGCCTTCCCTGCTGCCTGTCATTAACCTACTTTTCATTAAGGCCATTAAGGAAACTGATCCCAGCCACCACCTTAGTGGCACCTCTCCAGACTGGTGGCTTTATTTCTTTTTTTGGCTGCCTTCTCAGCATTCCCAGCTTTAGCCAGGGGCTCATCCAGCTTTGCCATTTCCCTCCAGATTCCACACAAGCCCCCCCCTTTTCTCCAGTGTAATAATTTGCTACATGGACAGACACCAGTTGCCTCCCTGTAATTCCAAAATGTAGGAATGTCATGGAAATGAGTGGGTGTGAGTGTTCAGGCAAGACTTGCCCTGCTTTTATCCCATTTTCCACTGGCTTTGGTTCCATCCAAACCTTCAGGCAAAGGGCAAACTTTAGTATGGTGCAGGAGATCTTAAACTCTGCTTGAGGATCCACTTATTTATTTACTGGTGGGTGAGCAGCCAAGTTTGGGCAGCATTTCCTGGTAGAATTAATCCTGGGTGCACTCAGCATCAGTAGCCTGTCTCCTTAGGATTTGCAGCTATTCCTCCTTCTCCCTGCCAGCTCCTTTMTTGGAGCCTGGTGCAGGAGCCCAGGGATGCTTTATTGCCTCTGTCAAGAGAACACATCCATGCTGCCATTCCAGAGAAATTTTCCATGACAGTTACTAATGCCCTGAGAAGCAGCTTTTAATATTCCCAGCCTTTGCCAGGAGTTATTTTGACTTTAATACACAGTGTGTGACAGGACAGGCTGTTCAGGGAGTCAATTGTTGAGGGTCTGGAGTAACCTGTGCCATTGAGGGAATGTGCAGGCAGGGACCAGGCCAGGGAAGGAGCAGCTCCAGTGTTTTCTTGGGGCAAACAACCCAGATTTTGGTGTTGTTTTACTCATTTAACCCCTCAGGCAGAGTGGGCCAAACTCTGAATAGATGTAGGGAAAGAGGCTGGTTGGATTCAGCTTCCTGGGATGTTCCCTGTTCCCAAATCCCTGCAGGGCAGCAGTTTAATGTTTGATGGCAGGAATCACTGGGTTATCAGGTGTGTCARTGATTGGTGGGGCCCTCCTCACTCAGGAGGAAAGCCCTGATTGGAGGGRGGCAGAATGGCAAGTGAATTAAAGGGAAACAAGGCTTGGAGGTTTGCCAGAATAACCTYACAGCTAAAGCTGAGCCTGACCCTGGAGGAGAGAGAACAGTGTTTGTACAGCATTGGAAACATTTGGGGTGCAGGTAGTGAGTGTGTTCAGAACCTCTGTGAGCTGGGGAGAAACCACAGCACTAAATCAGAACCAGATCTCATTTTTTAATTCTCTTTTTTTGCTGAGCAGCTGTCACAGCCCTGTGTACAGAGGGGAATAAAAGCTCAGACAAGGATTTGGATTTCTTTGCTTTCTGTGTCTGCATCCCTTTCAGCACCAGTCTGTCACACTGCTGACTGTGAGCAGTGTAAAAYCTCTGGTTTATGGGTTAGAAAAAACAGCATTTTTATGTATCTGGCAATGGCATTGAAAGGTGGTGATGAAAGGTTCATTCTCCCTGCTGGCTTGAATGTGGTGACAGCTTGGGAAGAGGCTCCTCTCTTCCAAATAATCTTGTGACCAATGGAGGATAATTTTTTTGTTGCTTTGTTTTTCCTGAGCTGCATTCTGGAAAGACAAGAGAGGGTGAAAGCTGTGACAGAGCTCTGAGCTGCTGTTCTCTGGGCCATATCTGCCTTTTTTATTTTGCCTTTTTCTTTTTTATTTCCCAGAAGTGTAAAATAGGTGATCCTGATGAAATTAATTTAGCAGCTTTGCTGCAAAAAGGTCCCACCTTCCACACTGTGGTCTCTTTTAATGATGGTGTCAGAGACTGCTTTTAAAGATGTGTGGAATGTGTTGGTATTTYTGGTTTCAGTTTTTTTCTTACTGTTTCTTTGCTGGTTTGGGTTCTTAAGAATTTATTTCCTGCTTGAGGCTGAACTGGATAAAGACATGTTTTGGGAGAAAACACCTCCTGAGGAGCTCCATGGGGAGTTGATTTGGGTTTCTGAGCTGATAACTCTGTTTGTAAGCCTCTGTTTGTTYCATTCTTGTGTAATTTATGCCTGGCCCTGCTTTGAACATCAAAGTGCCTAAATTGCCTTGGAATTAACAGAGAGAAATTCCCAAGTCAGGCCTGGGGGTCTTGGTTTGCTGGCAAACCCTGTTGGGATTCCTCTCCATCACCCCCATGGACCTGAGGAAGGAGAACTCCATTTATTATCAGGAAACACCTGAAGGCAGGTCTCATCCCAGGAGTGCTGTGGGACATTTGTAGAATTTCAGGATCCACCCAGAAGCGTGGCAGAGTTCTCCTGGATTCCCTTGTGTGGAATCTTTGGATCTGGGTGGGGAAAACTGCTGGAGCTGTGTCTGTACCCAGGGAACAGAAAAGCTGAGGGAGTTCAGAGCCCAGAAGTCACTGCCTGGAACAGCAGCCAGGCTCTGGGATGGATCAGGGAGCACAAAACCGCACCCAGGATGTCCTGTGACCATCCCGGGGCTGTCAGGAGAGCTGGCAGTGTGCACACACTGCAGTTTGGGTGGGTTCAGGTGCCACTGGGTGAGCACAGAGCTGTAATCACACATCTGGGGAGGGCTCCACAGAGCTCAGCTGTGCCTGGAGAGTCCCAGGTGATCTCAGAGTTCTTGCACCCAGCACCTGCTGAACCTTTGGTCCCTTTGTTTTTGATTGCATTCCAAGTGAAAGTRAAGTTATCTTTGGGGTTTTGAGGTGCTTTCTGCCCCGTGGGGACACAACCCTGTCCTCAGGCYCAAAGCTGGGCTGCCAGACATGACTCCAGCCTTGGGTGTGTTGGTGCAGCCAGGCTGGGACAGGTCAGGTCACCTGGGAGGAAGCTCAGGAAGCATCAGGTTCTCCTGCCAGGACTGCTGGAAGGCATTGCAGGTGGCACATTCCTTTCCTTCCACCTGTTAACTGCTGAGTTGGTTGGGTTGGCGTGTTCTGGATGTGGATCCCTTCTCCCAGATGCCTGAGCAATCCCAGCAAACTTCCACAGCAGCCTGTGTGGGAGCTGAAGATCCTTTCTGGTTGTATCCCTGTGCTTGGCAGCTGGGAATTATAATTCCATGGTGGGAGCATCTCTGGAGGTGGAATTGTTTTCCTGAGAAGCTTTGGCTGCCCCATCCCTGGGAGTGTTCCAGGCCAGGTTGAGTGTGGAGCAACCTGGGACGGTGCAAGGTGTCCCTGCCCATGGCAGGGGATGGAATGAGATGGACTTTCACATACCACAAAGCATTTCAGGGTGCTGTGAGACTGAAATAAATGGATAATGAATTTATGGTTTGCTGCTGACATCCCCTGTGTCTCTCTGCAGCCTACTGGAGGTTTTGGCTGTGTGTCAGCGTGGTCTAYGAGCTCTTCCTCATCTTCATCCTCTTCCAGGTAAGTGACTGACACCTCCAGCTCCTAAATGCCACTTCCATGTGGAGATCAACTCCTTTGTGGTGGGGTTTTTTTTCCTGCTGACTACAGGAGATGCTAATTTTTGTGAGATGGAATGATTAGGCTGCTTAATGAGCCTATGAGGCTGATGGGAATGATAACATAAAAATATTTCACCTGCTCTGACCTCCAGTCACCCTCAGACACTGTGTTGAAGTGGTTTTAGGTGAGCTGGTGTTTCACAGTCCAGTCTCTGCCCTGCTGGGCCTTGTGTGACTCARGGGGAATTCACCTGGTTTCACCTTTGGAAATACCTGGAGTGACAGGTTCTTTGTTGGTGTGGGGGTTTTGTAATAAACCAGAACTTCACACCCATCTTTGTGTGGTGGCAGGAGCTGAGGAGGAGGTTTTTCAYAGAAAGACATGCCCTTGGTGCTTCCAAATTAAACAGCTTTYACCATGTTCCTTTTTGACCACATTTTACTGTGTCTTGTCCTTTGGTAAACTGAGAACTTCCCCCTGACTTCTACAATTCTCAGAAGTTAAAATTAAATACTTTGAGACAGTCTATCTATCAGGTAGCTCTAAAAATCATTTTGAAAGTTAAAATTAAATATTTTGAAACAATCTACCTATCAGGTAGCTCTAAAAATCAATTTGCCTGAGAGAAGGATGAGAAATGCTTTTGTTTTTTAAAGATTTTTTGCTTCTGGAGGCCATGTGAGCTTGAAGAAGTGGGGCTGGCCACCCTGGGTTTTTCCAGCTATCCCATGATATTGCTGCAGTGAGACTGAGTAATTTTTACTGGTTGTACTGGTGTGGTTCTGAATTCCAACAAAAAAGCCTGAAATGTCTCTGCTTCCCTGTGGCAGCAGAGATTTAGTGGTTAAGGAACTCCCTGCTGTGGCTCAGCTCTTTACTAAAAATACATCACTGCCTTGCCCAGGTTTAAATCAGGTTAAATTCTGCTGAGTCTGCAGGTGGCTGAACTTCCTGCCAGCAAATCCAGGCTTGCTCSTGGCTGAAACTTGTCCCAGAGTTCATGTGACTGCAGCAGTTTATTCTGTCATTTTATTATTGCTCTGGTAATTAATTTYTGGCTTTGTCCAGCTTTGCTGCCTGTCACTGATGTTCCAGGGTCAAGCCTTGACCACAGCACTGAGTGGTTGTGTTGGGAAATAAATGCTCAGCAAAATGTGTGGCTGATTCAGTGACAGAGGAGTTCCCATTTGGGTCATTTTGGATGATTTCTTTGTGCTGTTTGCATGGGACCTCACTGGAAATGGGTGTTGGGAAGGGTGAGCTGTGKGAAGCTTCTGGGAAAGGTGGGGAGCACAGAGGAGTGGCTTGGGGTAAAGAGGTTAAAGACATTGACTTAATTAATTAAACTATATTAACTTAATAAAACTTACAACAATTTATGTATTTTAATTTTAATTATGTAATTTAAACTTACTTTAATAGGATATAGACTTGCTATCACTTAAACTTTATAAAACTTAATAGAACTTAAAACAACATAATTTAAGCTGAGCAATATTTAAACTGAATCACACTTAAATTTAACAGGAATTAATCTTAACATTAAACAGAATACTGAAGTATAAAATATAACTTCACTCAGGCCTAAATATAGTAAATGATTAAAAATTAAATCCAATTAAAAATCCATTTCTATTTTGTTCTCCATTGTGATAGTAAGTAATTTCATCTTTTTCATCTTTAAAGGGTTAAAGATTTTTCATCTTTAAGGTCATTCTGTAGCCATTTTTTCCCTTAATATTAAAGGCTCCAAGTCAGGCTTTATTTCAAGAATTTGGAATGTGAAGAATGTGAAAAAAGGTGGATTTGCAGGTGAATGTTGGCCTTAATTGTGTGTGTGAASCCTTCAGGGGGTCCCACGGGGTTTCTGTGTTCCCTTGCAGACTGTGCAGGATGGGAGGCAGTTCCTGAAGTACATCGACCCCCACTTAGGGGTTCCTCTGCCAGAGAGAGACTACGGGGGCAACTGCCTGATTTATGACCCTGGCAATGAGACTGATCCCTTCCACAACATCTGGGTAAGGAGCAGCCTCCCTGGTGAGGCTGTGTTTGGGTAAAAAGCTGCTTGATGGAGCTCTTCAGAGTGCATTTGTGGGTCTGGCTGAGTGCTGAATCAGAGCACGGAGTCTGACTGACTCTTCAGCCTCTTTATCTCTCTTCTCTTGACCTTTTCTGCCCATCAGATGGGGGTGTGCCTCTCTGGATTCCAATTACCTGATTGCCCAGGGCTGAACTGTTCAGCAGCTCCTCTTTCTCACATCGTTGGTGTCACATTTTCCCTTCAGAGTTTGGATTTCTTCCTGCTGCTTGAGGAGTCTTCTCCTCAGTCACCCTGGGGCACAAAGCCCTCAAGCTGCAGAATCCCAGRATGGTTTGGGTTGGAAAGGTGATGTAGCCTCTGCCATGGGCAAGGACACCTTCCACTAGTGCAGGTTTGCTCCAGCAGCACCTCTCTAAATCCTAAAAACCATCAGGTTTCTCACTGGCAGAAATTCCAGGGCAAAGGAGTGATGGTTGTTCACAGCTCCCTGATTTCATGGAGTGAAGAGCACCCAAATCCTGCCCTGTAAATCTTCAGTGCAKCAAAAACTGCAATAACTGGGATCTTATAAAAGGCACTGTGCCCAGGGACTGGCAGAGCTCTGGTAAGATTTAAGAAGCTCTGCTAAATTCCTTCCTGATGAAGGAATGCAAGTATTCATGTGTGGAAAAAAACCCAGAAGTTTATTGCTGCATTTTTCTTGGAAGGGAAAAAAAATTGCTRTGACCTTCACTCTCTTCTTGGTTTGCAGGACAAACTGGATGGATTTGTTCCTGCTCACTTTTTTGGGTGGTACCTGAAGGTAAGAAAGGTTCATTTCACCTTCTCCTCTGTTCCCAAAGCCTCACTGCTGCTGCTTTTGTGCTACCCAGGCCTTGGTCACTTAAACCAGGCTGTTTGTAATACATGAAAATATGTGAAAAGCCTTTTTCCCTCTTTTTTTCTGTCTCCTGCCCATGTTAGGCCACCTCATTTCTTTCCAGAGCTTTGCTACATCAACAGGCTCCTTCCTCCCTCCACAGGGATTCATCCTGGGGTCAGATCAATAAAGAACTTAATTCCTGTAGCAACAAAAATGCTGGAACAACCTTTGGAAGTGSAGTGTGGGGCTGGCAGTGACAGTGATATATCCCCAAATGCAGATGTTGCTGCTGCTGCTGCTTTCCCAGTGGCATCAGATCAGGGTTTTAAACCATTAAATGGACACTGGTTTAATTCTTGTTACTTTTTAGTCAATACCAACCAGCTGTGGGTGGAATTCCAGCTGTGTCTCTGGCAGAACATTCAGCAGTGTTTTGCTGATTACTTTGGTCTAAATATTACCTTTTTTAACCCAGGCACACTGACTAACTCAGGAGATTTTGCCCCTTGCAGACCTTGTTTGGGTTTGCTATTTGAACAACAAACTGACAGAGCTGGCTGTTCTAAAAACAACCTTGAAAATGTTGATTTTTATTTTCACTTAAAAGTGCAGATGTGTTTGGGGGATCCCTCAAAACCAGAGGTGAATTTGCAGGGTGTGGGGAGGCCTGGACTTCTTTTTGCTCTGTTAGTGACCTGAACTCTGAATTTGGAGAACTTGGATCCTTTTCTTCCAAGAGAATTCCATTAGAAACTGGAAGGAGACTGGCTGCTGGATTTCCTCTGAGCCATAGCATATTTTTCTCTTAAATATCTTAGATATTAACCTATTTCTCTATTAAAAGCTGRAGGTTGAGTGTGTTGTCTCAATAAACAGAGATGGGCTTTTTGTTTGGATTTTTTCCCCAAATCTCACAGCACCAGCAGGGCAATACTGAGAATGAATGGGCCTCATTCATCAGAAATTATTGTGGCTTTGGAGTCATTTAGAGCCCATAAAAGGCTCTGAAAAAAACCTTTTCTGAGCACTGTTAGAACTATGCTGCCTGTGGTGGTTGAGCACCCAGTAATTCCATGAATTTAACTCATTTCCCTCCTGTTGAATCCCATTTTAGCAGAATTTGTCATAATCTGCATTCCTGTGCTGGTTTTGGCTGGGGTGCAGGTGATTTTCTTCAGTGTCACTCTTATCTCTTGTGCTGGTAACGTTGATAAGTTGAGAGGCCTGTGAGCATTTGCACCATCACATCATGAAAATAAACTTGTCCTGAGTTTCCTGACCCTTTTCTGGTTGCTGCAGACAAGATCTACAGCTGCAGATGTTTTCTAGCAGCTGTTTGAAGGACTTTTTCCTCCCTCCAGACTCTGATGATTCGGGACTGGTGGATGTGCATGATCATCAGTGTSATGTTTGAGTTCCTGGAGTACAGCCTGGAGCACCAGCTCCCAAACTTCAGTGAATGCTGGTGGGATCACGTACGTACTGCAGGGAGCAGGGATCATCTGGGAATGCCCATTTTACAGGGAGGGCCAGSAAGTGATGAGAGCTGAGTTGTATCAAGTGTGTGACTGCTCCCTGTTGAGTTTGTAAGGTGCTKGTCACTGTTTCTGTCATTTTGTGTGTTACAAACACCTGGACGTGGTTAAATATTTGTTTGGGTTTGTTTCACACCTGAGGGAGAATCTAAAGCTGTCCCTGTTTTCAAATATTTGCTGATGGTGCAAAGCAATAAAGTCTTGAAATTCAGAGAAAGGCAAAACTTGGTGTGAGCTTAAAGGTAAAAAGAGTGAAACCCTTTTAAAGTTGTGTTTTGTTCTCCTGTGAGGCGTGACTTGGTGCCAGAGCTGTCAGAATTCCCTGCAGYCAGGGCACACAGCTCTGGGTCTGTGCTGGGATGGATTTTGGGAAAGAGTCAAGCCTGGAATTATTTGCTCCATGGTTCTATTTCCAAAAGGCAGTGCATTATTAGAGACATCAAGCCAASCTATTTAGCCTTCAGAAAACCTGTGGAATTAACACTCTTGTCCCACTCCTTGCAATGCAGAGCTCTGCCTGTAGTGCTCCCCTTTCCCAAGCCCTAGTGTTCCTTCCCCAGCATCACTCCTGTGTTTCTCCTTCCAGTGGATAATGGATGTGATCTTGTGTAACGGGTTAGGAATTTACTGCGGGATGAAGACCCTGTCCTGGCTTTCCTTGAAAACCTACAAGTGGCAAGGACTCTGGAACATTCCAACCTACAAGTGAGTTGGGGAGGAGGGGAACTCCACAGGCACAGAACCAAAGGCTGAGCCCCTGTTCAAGAGCTTGGTTGTTCTCTTTGGGTTAATGTGGATTAAAGAATTCCTGGAGTTCAGGTGRCTCATTGCTGCAGGGAGGTTTGTTGGAGGGTTTTATTCACCTGTGAATGGGATTGTTGGAAATACACCTGTGTGTCCCAAACACTGCCTGGTGGCTGGGAGTGAGGGCATCCTGTGGCAGTGAGCTTATGTGATGAAATGGTTGAAGGAGGTGCAGGAATCCGAGTTGGCATCACGCTCCCATTCACAGCAAGGATCTGTTTGGTTCTTYTTTGCATTCCCTGGTAACCAGAACTTCACAGGAACTGGGACACTGGGAATTAAAATTTAATAAATCCCTTGTAGTCATGTACCAGTAATGACCCATGGTTCTCTGTAGTGTCTTTGCTGAGCAGAGCAGAACTGCTCACAACAGTGGGTGTAGTGTCTTAAAGCYTAAATTGATAATTAAAATAACAAGCTCAGAGCTGATCTCATTCAGTTGTGATTTTAATGGAGTAAACGGAGGCATTTTGCATATCTGAACTGGTGTCTCAGATGGCAAGGCTGGCAGATGCCTTTTCCCTGCTTTCCTTTTGAGCTGCAGTGGTTATTTTTGCTYTTTCCCAGAGGCAAGATGAAGAGGATTGTGTTCCAGTTCACCCCATACAGCTGGGTGAAGTTTGAGTGGAAGCCGGCCTCCAGCCTGCGCCGCTGGCTCGCCGTCTGTGGCATCATCTTCGTGGTGAGGACACCCCTCTGGCCCTTCTGTCCCCTGCTGCCAGCTCAGGCTGCAGCTCTGGGCATGTTCCTGAAGCTCAGGCCAGGAGGGATCCCTTCCCAATCCTGCAGAGCAGAGGGCTGTATCCCTGTCTCTGGGACAGGTGACAAATGCACTGCAGAAAGGGTTGTCCTTGCTTGCTGACCTCTGCTGCTGGCAATGGGACCAATATAAACTGGCATCTTCGGGTTTTGAGCAACTTGCTGCTCCCCAAAGCACTGGCTGTGGGTGAAAGTAGCTCAGATCCCTTGGTTTTATGCAGGTACAGGTCACATTCCTGCTGGAAAGGGCTCTATCCAAGGCCTTGGGCTCCTCTGAGCTCACTCCTGAAGCACAGATCTAATTAAATCATTCAATTCTCCTAGATTTTTTATTTTAACATTTCACTGCACACACAGCACCTCAGTGGGTGGAAGTGTTTTGTGCTGGGATTGCTGGGATTGCAGCATCTGAAATTCATACCTGTGCCTGTGAAACTGAACTTGTCACCCACATGATGACACTGATAGGGAGGGTGAACTGGGCACTTCAAATGCCTTTTTCCCACTTCTTCCCCATTCCCAGCCAGGGGACTTTGGCCTTTGTGCCATCTGTGGGATGTCACTTGGCTCTGCTCTGAGCAACTCAAACTTACCTCAACCCAGCAGCTGTGAAATTTAAACTTATTTAAATTTAACTAAATCCATCCCCGTGACACTTGTGGTGATCCAGAGGCACTGGGCATGACCCRGGTTCAGTGGCACAGGACACAACTCTGTGTTTTGCCAGAACAAGCTCCCAGCACCTGATTCCTGCTGCAGGACACACTGGCCAAGCTCACACCAAGCTTTGTGGGAGGACTAAAAGAGTATCAATAAAAATAGATGTTTCCCCAAAAGGTTGCTGGCTGCACCCTGAAGAAATTTTGGTGTTTAGGTGCTGCTGCAACAGAGATCTCAGTGAATTTATACTGGACTGTGGGMTTATGTTTCTTTTAGCACATTCTTTAGCACATCCCAGCTTCAGTTTCTAAGTAGCTTCAGGTTCTGGCTCACTCCTTGGGCTTCAGCAATGCTTGATGCCCTTTGTTATCACTTCTTTTGAAGTGACAGTCTGCTATCTCTCTGCTCCCTTAAGCACATTGCCAGGGCAGCTGCTCGAGAGAACATTTTGCTCCTAATTTATAATCAACTTTCACAAGTTGGCTTTGAGGGTGAGTTTGTRTAACTGAGAGAAAACAACCCAGCCCAGCCCTCCAGGATGTGCAGCTTGTGCCTCTTGTTATGGTTGGGCTCCCTCAGCTGGGTTTTTAAGGACAGGGAAAKGAAAAGCTTTGCTTTTGTGATTTGTCCTCAGTGTTTGTGCAGCTACTTCGGGCTCTTTGTTTGAAAAAACTTGCTTGAATTTTGAGGGTACTGCTTGTCCAGCTTTTTGTTGTGATTTTTAGTGCCTCTTCCAACGTGGAGGAAATGTTTAAAAACCCCGTTGTTTTTGGGTTGGTGCTGATGGTTCACTGTGTGCTACTGAGCCTGGCTGAGAAATGCCCAGGGGGAGCCATTCAGGGAGAGGAGAGGGAGGCATTCCAGGCTTCMTCCAGTGGTGTTTTCCAAATGTAACTCCCACATCCCTTCTCCCAGTTTTTATTGGCAGAGCTGAACACGTTTTACCTGAAGTTTGTGCTGTGGATGCCCCCTGAGCACTACCTGGTGCTGCTACGCCTCGTSTTTTTTGTCAACGTGGGAGGAGTGGCCATGAGGGAGATCTACGACTTCATGGACGACCCGTAAGCCCCRCCTCTCTGTCCTTGCCATGCCGAGCTCCACGTGCTTTGTTTGGAACTGGCTCCAGCTTGCTGGCATCCATCTGGGCACCAGTTCAGCTTTTTGTCAGGGACAAAAAAAAAAAAAAAGGGCCTAATGCCAAAGCATCCGCTTGGTGTTCCTTTGTTTTGGAGGTACCACTCTCACTGCCCCTGGTCAGAGAGCAGCTGTTGTTGAGGGCATGGTGTGTGCACTGTGTTAACCTCAGTGTCTGGGAAACGATCTCTCTGTGGAGAAGGGAGTGTGGCAATGAGCTGGAGTGTCCCTGGCTCGTGGGCAGAGGAGCTCTGAGCTCCAGGAACTGCAGTCCTTGGATGTGCCCCTCTGGGGACATCGGGGCCCAGACTGAAAAAATGTCATTCTTAAAGGCACTTCTTTCCTTGAGCTGTTTTCCCCCTGGCCCTCTGGAGCTCTGCTGGCATCCTCTTGCAGGTCAGAGGCCCTCGTTAGCAGGATGAGGCACCACACACAGCAGTGCATGTACTTGAGACTGTTCCCACCTCAGCATCATATTTGTCCTCGCTGCTTTTGTTTCTGCAGACCATGTGAGAACTGAGAGAGCTTTGTTCTCAAAATCACCTTTTCTTTTAATGTCACAACCTGCCTGAGCCCACATCCTCAGCCTGAGGCACCGCCTGGCTTCCAGGGGTGTTCATTGTCTGTCGCTGACCAACGCAAAAAAAAGTGTCTGTGTTCAGAATTTAGGGTTCCAACATGGTCTGAAGATCAGTTCCCCTTGCAAGGCTTTGACTCCTAGAACTGGGAAGAAGGGCCAGCCCACATTGCTTAGTCGGAATTCAGGACATTCCWCAGGGGCAGGATGCCCTGCCCTTGGTGTTGGACCTACTGGTTTGGGACGTGCCTCCAACTCACAGGTAAGCAGGGTCTCTGCCTCGCTGCTGAGCTCCTCTCCTTAGCACCATTCATCTTCTTGTGTTGGGGTTGGAAAAGCTCCTTTGCCCTCTGTTGAAGCAGCACTGGAATTTGGGAGAGCCATCCCTCGCCAGTGCCTCATCCCTTTGTTCTGATTGTTGCTATTCTTTCTCATCCCGAGCTGCACGTCCCCATCACTGCCACCACCTCCTGCCGTGTTCCCTGCTGGGGGCGGTGACTGCCCCCCACATCCTGGGGTTCCTGGCTCTGCTTGATGCCCCCCAGAGCTGACATCAGGCTGTTCCTGCAGGAGGGCAGAGCTGAGCACCTGCTCTTACCTGGTACCTTCTCTGCGGAGTGTTCTGTAATTCCTTCCTGCATACCAGGCCATCCAGGCAGAGAGGATCTGCCCCATCTACCAGCTTCACTTGCACTTCATTTCAAGCTGGGGATTCTCCAGGATTCTTCTCATGGYGTTGTAGGGGAAGAGCAGGGGAAACAGGATTTCCTCCGTGGTTGTATTTACAAAAGTCAGTGCATTATTCCTGCTGAGAAGAGCAGGCTGTACCAGAGGCTCCCAGCTTACATCACATGGGAAACCTTGCTGACCTTTTCCTTTTGGAAACTCTTAATGCTCAAAGATTGGAATATTCCATTGCCTTTCCTTGGCAAAAGCATGGCTCACTGCCTTGGGTGGTGGTGAGATTGTCTGGGATGAACTGATGAGGTCTCTTCAGCCAGCCCTGCAGTGTTGGGTATAGAAAGCTGTGAAATTCCAGTGTGAAGAATTCTTTTTCCCATCCAGCATTCTGAGTAGCCACAGGCAGTTCTGGGGCTTTGCTTGCAGGGCCTTGGGCTGAGCATGGTGACAATGTGGTGCCTGGAGTTGTGATAGTCCCAGAAGAGGGATGAAGCTTCCTCCAACCCTCACACACCACACGCTGCCTCTGAGTTCCTGAGGACTGGAATGAAACGTGTGAAATACTCCTGGCCAGGAGTGTCTTGATGGATTTGTAGCAYCTGACCTAGTCACACATTCCTGATTGAAGTCTTCCTATCACCTCCAAGGAGTCTGCATCAAGGCCATGAATTTTTATCTCCTCCTTCACAAGGAAAATATTTCGCGTCTTGTTTGAGTGTTAGGGCGGGAAACCACCTCTCTTCCTCGGCAGCCTTAGGGGCTGCCCAGCTCTTGTTCTGGGGTTATCTTTGACTCTGTTGTCAGGGAAAGGATGGCAGAGGAGGAGGCAGCCCAGCAGAGCAGAAAGCTGCCCTCATCATCCCAGCAGCTGGAATTCCCTGTGAGTGATCTGCTTCCTTTGATCTCTCTGCCTGTGGCTYAGGGCTGGTCTCTGCCCATTTAATCTGTCACCACCTGCAGCAGTTTCTGCAGCCCTTTCATCCGAGCTGATCCAGGCAGGATACCTTTTAAGAAAGAATGCACTCATCCCCTCTGCATCAGCAATTACCTGCATTTGATTTATCCCATATTTTTTCCCAGTATATTTGGATGGTTTGGTGTAGCTTGAGCCAATGCATTGGTGTCAAATATGGCTCTGGGCCTTGTGTGTGAGAAGCTCCTGTTTGCAACCATACCCTGGACATCAGCTGGTCTCAGGCTGGTCAGAGAATTGTTCCATGTGGATTTACCTGGGAATGGGGACACTTCCCTGCATTGTGTGGTGATGGAGTTTAACTTGTCCCACTCTGAGAGGAAACTGAAGTAACACCAACGTGAAAGTGTCATCCTGCAGAGCCTCAGTGCATGTGTGATCTGAGCTAGACTTGTAGGACTGTGCAAAGCTGAATGAAATCACTGCCCCAAGCTGTCTTTTTGTGCAGATTTCTCCATGCCCCTCATCTTACAGCAATGAAATGGTTTTTTTTGTCTGTGTTTCTCCTGCAGGAAGTTCCACAAGAAGCTGGGCCAGCAGGCCTGGCTGGTTGCTGCTATTACTGCCACGGAGTTCC
This sequence comes from Alauda arvensis, assembly GCA_902810485.1. Lineage (NCBI taxonomy): Eukaryota > Metazoa > Chordata > Aves > Passeriformes > Alaudidae > Alauda > Alauda arvensis. The sequence goes on along the minus strand of CADDXX010000985.1, from coordinate 25,743 downwards.
TGATCGTCGTCAAGTACGATCCCTACACGCTCACCCTCTCCCTGCCCTTCTACATCACCCAGTGCTGGATCCTGGGGATTATCCTGGTGCTCACCTGGACAGCCTGGCGCTTCTTCATTCGGTGAGTGGGGCTGCCTTTGGGGCTGGCCAGGGTTTTTGGGGGGTCTGTTCAACCCCCATCCTCAAATGGGCTCGCTGGGACTGCCTGGGGAGAAAGCACAGTGCAAGTACTGGAATAAACAGGGAGTTCTCTGGGCCTGATCATGGCAGTTTCCTGTCTGGATCATGGAAAGCAGCTGCACAGRGCCTAAGGAATTAGCAGCCTTCCAGTATTGGAAGCTGGAGAGGGACTCTGCATGTCAGAGACTGGAGGGACAGGACAAGGGGGAATGGCTCTGCACTGACAGAGAGCAGGGTTGGATGTGGTATGGGGAGAAATGAGGGTGCTGAGGCCCTGGCACAGCTTGCCCAGAGAAGCTGTGGCTGCCCCATCCCTGGAGGTGCCCAGGTTGGATGGAGCAGCCTGGGATAGTGGAAGGTGTCCTTTAGGATCCCTTCCAACCCAAACCATTCCACGATTGTTKGAAGCACGGCGCTGCGTGGAGGGGGCAGCAGTGGCTGCTCCTGCAGGATTGGCTCTTGTGCTCTGGCAGAGGTGGGAAGAGCCAGCAGCACAAACTGCCAGTGAATCAGTGCCAACAGCAATTGTAGAAATGCCCAGGCAGAGGCTCCAGTGAGTTGTTCTCCCCGGGGAAGCTGCGTGCAGAGAGGTTTCCCTTCCCGCGGGCTGCAATGCTGTGCTGTGTGTGTTGCAGGGACATCACCCTGCGGTACAAGGAGATCCGGCGGCAGAAGCAGGAGCACAGGCACGACAGGGACAAGTGCCTGAGCAACGGGGACGGACACTCGGCCCTGCTGGAGGAGCCCAACGGGAGCAAACTCCGCGAGAGGAAGCTCTGAGCGCGGCCGCGGGGGCTGACAGCGACTCGTGGTGCCCGAGCGGGCCTGGTGCACGGTCCCACCCTTGTCCTACCTAACTCCTAATTGTCATTGTTAGCGTTCCGGCGTGTGGGAATCCTCTCGGGGGAGGATGGCACTGACACAGCCCCCTGCCCTCCCCTCGTGTCAGCGGGGTGGGGCCCGAGGAAGGCTGTGCGGAGGGAGCTCAGTGCTGACCCCGCACACGGGGCGGCGCCTCCGCCGGCTGCTGTGTGTCYTCCTCGGAGACAGGGGGCTCAGAGCACGGCACACAGGGATCTGCTGCTCCATCCCCAGGGAACTGAGAGCTCCGTGGGGCGTTTGGGCATTAGGAACACTTGTTTYGGAGTGTACGGAGACCAGGCACGGGAAATGAATTCTGTTCTTGCTGCTGGAACTACCTGGGGCTGTGGAGAGGAGGATTGGGTGAAGTGTTCAGCGAGGTGACCACGGGGACATGTGGCCAAGCTGCACAGGATGTACCACACTGCACTGCTGTTCCAGCAGGGCATCCCGCTGAATTCCAACGCCCYGGAGCAGCCTGCAGGATGTGGGTGGTGTGTCCCAGCTCTGGGGAGACAGACAACTTCTCCTTAGCTCTTATTTTTAATTTCTCTTTTAGTCTCGGTCATCTCTTCARTGTAAAGGGAAGGTGAAGTGAGAAAGGTCAAGCTGCCTTCGCTCTGCGGAGTAAAACGTGTCACGAGCAGAAAGTGGCAGTGTCCCATCAGTCTGGAGTTCTTTGCTTTGTCCTCAGCTGGGTTTGGTGTCCTCACCACAGAGGGTTTGCTCTGGGGTCTGGCAGGGGCACCTCACCCTTTGGCACTGCCAGGATAGCTGCAGAGTGAGGGGTCTGTGGGGAAGCTGATGGCTGCAGTGTCACACACCCCCCATCCCTGTCCCCTGTCCCCCCTGCCAGCAGCAGGCCCAGGCCACACACAGCCCTGGCACAGCTCAGAACATCCTGAGCCAGGCAGTGTTTCTGCTGGTGACTCGGCATCCTGGACAGGGAATTTGGAAGCCTGGGCTGCTTTTTTTTTTCCCCGGGTCATTATTCCAAAATGTGAGAGCTCCACTAATGCACGTGGGTTCTGCACCCTCTGCTCCCAGCCCTTGCGTCACTCTCTGGGCACTGACGTCACCCTGTCACTGCCTAATCCAATCTGCCTGTTTTTCAGGGAAGTGTTTGTCCAGAAGAAAATGGCACAAACAGTGCAATTTCAAGAGTGCAAYCCCAAATTTTGGAAGTGGCAGGAGCTTGCAGAGCTGCTGCCCAGCACACGTCTGGGTTTTTAATCTGGTTTGGTCTTGTATGGGAATGGCAGCCAACATTCCCAGCTTTAGTGTCTCAAAGTTTGCAGCTGTAAAAAGTGGGCAATGGGCAGTCTGGAAGTCAGGAATCCCCATTTGGGCAGGTGGCCAGGTGACCTGGGGGGTCTTGTCACCGCACCCCTCTCCCACCAAAGGGCCACTTACCTGCACTGGCAACACCTGATGAGGAATATCCAGAAAGATCTGGGAGCTTTTACCTCATACATGAACCACTGACTCATCTGTCTGCATCCAGGGAATYCCAGGAATAGTCTGGATCCTGTCCATGTAGTTCTGTGTGCTAGTTTGTCCTTTGGGTCTTCTCTTGTCACCTCACACACGGAGCCARGGGGCTGAGGGGGCTTGGGCTGTGTCCCCTCCAGCACACAGGATGGGAGGATGGGTGCTGGGCCTTGAGGTAAGGAATATCTCCAGGTTTTCAGGGAAAAAGGTGGGCTCTGGTCGCTGCAAACTCACCTGGATTTAGGAATCCTTTTGTGATAGTCTGGGAGCAGTGCTCAAAGCAGCCTCATAGGGAGGAGGTGGCAGGAAGCCCAAAGCCCTCGTGGGAATAACATTTGGTGTGGCTTAAAATGGGACCCTCCCTGTGGAGAGGGCAGAGGTGGCCAGCTCCTCCTTCCACACACAGGAGTGTCCAGCTCACCTGGAACAGGTGTCCCACCTGTGGTCACACTGATTCATGGAGAGCTTGGCCAAAGGTAAGTGCTGGCTTTAAAGAGGAGGGGTTTTTAACAGGCGAGTTGGTGTCTGTTTGAAGCTGGATACATCCAGGTGCCCAGCTTGGAGATTTCCAAACCTCAGCCTGATCCAATCCCATCTGGAACAGCTCTGGRGGTCTCTTGTGCCCAGAATCTGGAGTGGTGAGCCCTGAGGTGCCCTGCAGGAGGGCAGAGGGATATCCTACCACATCCCTGGGGATGCAGAGGAGCTTTGGGAAGCAGGGAAGGACCATGGCCTGCTCTTTTCCAGCTGTTCCCAGAGGAAGAGCCAGGAAGCCTCATGGGAAGGAGCCTTGGCTGCAGGAGGAGGCAGCTCTCCCACCCAGGCAGTGTTTGTGGTACAGTCAAAACTTGCAGTGTTTTCTCCCTGACAATGAACTCCCTACCAGGAAGCTCGTGGGAGCATCTCCCAGTGCTGCCCTCCCTGGATCTTTGCAGAGCAGGGAGCCTGCAGCCAGCACYGAGCTGGGCCTGTGGCTGGATGTGGCTGTTCCTGGGAATTCCAGGCCCTCTGSAATGTCACACTGCTCCCCCAGTGGCCTCTGACCCCACCTGTTCTCAGGTTGTGTGGGTGTTTATTCCCCACAAAATAGCAATTACTCCATTTTTTCCAAGCAAAGTGTTTCTCCTGCTGTCTGAAATTGCTCCTTGCTGCCCTGGAAGGTGCCTGACATCAAGGTGAGGTGGCTGAAGCTGTGAATTGAAGGCAGGGAAAGGGAAGATCCCACAGGAGGGTGTTAAGGCACAGGCTTTCCAATGGTCGTGGTGTGGTGGGCATGGAGCCAAACTGAGGGGTTTTTGGGGCCACATCCCAAAAAGTTCCACTTTCTGCTGCAGAGGGAGAGCATCTGATGGTTTTTCTTTGGAACATCCAAAGCCAAGCTCTTGCTGGGCAGCCCCAGGTGTCCCCATGGCAGGAGGGACACACAGCTGGGAGCTGTTTGGGACCAGGGAGAGCCCAGGGATCCGGCTTTGGGGTGGTGATCCAGAGATCCCAAAGGGGCTCTGYACCCTTTGAGGGACAAGGGGAAGGAACATGGGACCCTGTGGAGGGAAGCACTCAGAGGGTCCATGGGGAGGAGCAGCTGGAGATGCAGAGCTGTGTTGGGATGGAACAGGGAGTCCCTGGGAAGTGGGGATTTGGGGAATTGGGGAGCCTGGTGTGGCCAAGCACACAGCAGARGGTCTCTGGTGTGGGATGAGGGATCTGGCATTGTCCCTCCTCACTCCTGGGGTGCGTTTGTAGAGGTTTGGGGTGAATTTTTTTTTTTTTTTAATGATAACTTCCTCAGGAAAGCTGCGAGCCTGGCAGGCAGAGCAGAGTGAGAGAGACCCCCGGGGGGTTCGGGCTGGGCCGAGCCGAGCCCCGGGGAGGGTCTGGCGAGCGCAGAGACCGCCCCGCTCATGGCACGGATGAGCGGCGGCTCCGCCCCGGGCTGGGCTGGGCGAGGGAGCGGAGCCGCTCCCGGTCCCGCACCCGGGGAGCATCCCGGCTCTGGGGGGCACATCCCGCACCCGGGGCTGCGCTCTGGGCCCGCGGGGACCCCCGGGCAGCGGCGGGGGGGCTCTGCCCGCTCCCGGGGCTCGGGGACACCCGCAGATCCCGGGGCTGAGCACGGGGACCCCCGGGCGGCGCGGGGGGCTCTGCCCGGTCCCCASCGGGGGTCGCAGGGTCCCCCCTCCCCCGTGGGAGCGGACACAGCTCGGCGGATGCCGGGGCCGCCCGGGGGTCCCCGCGCTCCCCGCAGATCCCTGAGGATTTGTACCTGTCCAGGTAAAGCGCGGGGGGCGCCGGTTCGGGTGGGATGCGTCCCCTGCGGAGCCCAAATCCTTCTGTTTTGGCAAGTTTGGGGTGCGCCTTTCATCGTGGCAGGAGCAAACTCCATCCCGCTTCTGTGCCCTGCGGATGGAGGCCGGGCAGGGCTGGAGAGGGGTGGAAGGGGCTGGCGGAGCAGCGCCGCAGGACCCGCACCAGCGCTGAGCTGGGCTTAGCCCGGGCTCAGCACAGCGGCCAGGGGTGTGTGGGGCAGGACAGGGAGCGAGGATGAGCAGGGAGATCGCTGGAAGCTGGRTTGGGACTGCAGAGTGCTCGGGGGGCTCATAGCCGGGTTCGTCCTGGTGCTTTGGGACCAGCAATTGGGGTGGCTGTGCCTGTGGCCTTGGCAGCAGCGAGGTGACAACCCCATGAAAGCTGGGGGACCCCATTTTCCAGGGGGGACAGGTGGCTTTGGTGCCGTTTTTCTGTCCCTTGCTGAGCTGTTTTATTGTCCCTCCAAGCAGGGAAAGGGAGCCGAGCTCTGCAGCAGCTCCCCAGGAAAATGAAGATGCCCTGGCATTGGGGTGTTGGGATGGATGGAGAGAGCTCTGCACCCCAAACCGGGGCTCTGCACCCCAAAACCGGGGCTCTGCACCCCAAACCTGGGGCTCTGCACCCCAAAACCAGGGCTCTGCACCCCAAAACCAGGGCTCTGCACCCCAAAACCAGGGCTCTGCACCCCAAACCGGGGCTCTGCACCCCCAAACCTGGGGCTCTGCACCCCAAAACCAGGGCTCTGCACCCCAAAACCAGGGCTCTGCACCCCAAAACCAGGGCTCTGCACCCCAAACCGGGGCTCTGCACCCCAAACCTGGGGCTCTGCACCCCCAAACCAGGGCTCTGCACCCTGATCTTGAGGTCTGGGGGTGAAAAATCCATCAATCCCCGTGCTGCCAGCAGTGGGAGAGTGGTGCCTCTTCCCAGTGCCTCAGGCTTGATTTCCCAGTGATTTGAGCGGCAGGTCAGGGGGATGTCAGAGCAGCTCGGTGCAATGCTCCAGGGAAGAGCTTAGTTAAAAAAAAAAAAAAAAAAAAAGCCATAAATCCTTCCCCAAGCACCTCCACCCCCGTTTCCTTGCTCAGGAGAGATTGATGCTGTTTTCTTAATAGGAAAATACCTCTGGGTTTCATCCCAGTGCTGAGCACTGCAGTCTCTTTCCAGGTGATGCCTTGGAAATGTGCTTAACTAGCTGCTTACAGCTCGTTAGAGAGGGAGGTTTTGGGGAGAGAAGCTCTGAAAGAAACATTGAAAATTCCTTCTAATTTGCAGAAGAAATTGGGAAGAGATGGAGGGGGTTTAAAGGGGATGTTTATCCCCCTGCAGGTAAAGTCAGTCCTGAAAACTTTGCTATTTTGATGTTAAAAATAATTGGGAAGCAGGGGGAGGAACAGAGGGCCTTGCTTGGGCACGGGGGCTTTTCAGGGCATAAAAAGAGGCGGTTTGGGGTAAATCTCCATCMCATTGCTCTGTTCAGATGTCAGTTTTTGTCAGCTCAAGTGGGCCTCGAGCTGAGCTCAGCCCTTAAACCTGAGCTCAGCACGTTCTCAGCCACGACAGGGCTGTTTTATCCATGGCACCGGGAGCTTTGTGCCAGAGGGAGGAGGGTGGGGAGGAACTGGGCATCTCCCAGCCCCATCCCAGCGTGGCTTTCACTTTGGGTTACATTTAGGGCTTCCCTTCCTCCTGTTATCCCAAGGATGGACCGTGTGCCCCTGCAGAGGGGGCCAGGCTGAGGTTCCATGCCATGAAATTCCCACTTTTGCCTGTTAAAATCCAAGCCTGGATGGTTTTGGGGGGAGCTGATCACTGCCCTGGTGCCTGAGGCTGTGAGCACCCAAGGGGGGCTGGAAGGTGGGGCCCAAACATTGCAGAACCATCTGTGTGAGGCCAATCCAGCTCCCTGAGTGGGCTTTGGGAATTCTGGAGAAGGGCTGGGGGGCTCTGAGGGGGTTTAGGATGTGTCCCTGTGGGGTTCTGTGGGATCCCACCAGCTCTCCGTGGTCTGTGATTCCCCAGTGCCAGGGAACAGGGGGTGCTGAGCAGTTCCCACTGGATTTGCTTGTTGGGTGTTTTTTGGGGGATCCCAAACTCCCCTTTTCAGGAGTAGCTGGCAAGGATAAATCCCCCTCAGCCTCCTGTGCTAGGATCTGCCTGGGAGAGCAGCTTCCTTTCGACCAGACTGGAAAAAACCCATTTTTGGGGGGAAAGGTGATGGAGCTTTCCCACTGCAGGAGCTGATTCCTGGGGACCAACATCCCCTAAACCCTGCAGTGACCCCAAAATGGAGGAATGGGGCTGCCCCCCTCGGCTGGGGCCAGGGCAAAGCCCGGTGAGAGGCTGGGAAACTGCAGGAGGCGAAGGAAAAGCAGCAAAGAGCCTTGAGGGCTTCTGGAGGGGGGATGTCCACACACAAAGAGGTTGGGAATGCCGCCTGTTTCRAGGCTCCCGAGGTAAATCGAGCGGCTCTGCCCCTTCCCGAGGGTTCCCGTCCCTCCTTCGGCTCCTGCCGGTGGCTGAGAGGCTTCAGCGCGTTTGCTCAGTGCGGGGAAGAGCAGCCAAGGCTGGGAGCGATGGAGGGGGAGCGGTGATGGAGCGTCCCTGCTGGAAAAAATCACAARGCGTTCAATTTTGGAGTTCTCCCCCTTCCTCCTAACGCCGTGTCTCGCGCATTCCAGGCTGTCCCGCTGGCAGGGAGCGTTTGCCATGGACACAGGGCTCGTAAGCAGATCGCGCTTCAGTGGTGAGTCCTCCCCGGGGAGCCCGGGAAGGGTTTGGGGCAGAGCTGCTCACACCGAGGTTTATCTGGGGAAGGATTGGCTGGTCCTCGCTGCTTTCCATGGGGAGAACCCTCTGCTCCGTGTGCCGGCTGGGTTTTGTTTGTTAAAACAAGGGTGAAACCCTTAAAGCATCTCCAAGTTTTCTAACGTGAGCGCTCAGCCCTCGGAAACGGGCAGCAGTGAGGGGGAAGCAGCTTCCAGTTCAGCTGGGATTTGCTCTTGGAGTTCCTCAGAGGTAGCAGCCCGATTATACTGCTGTTTTTATTTTCATTCCCAGTTTTATTCCCAATTTTGCCTCTCCGCCATAGCGGGAGCCCCGGAGCTCTGGCACGGGGAGCCTCCGAGTGCTTCCCACGGCTTCCTTGGCCGGGATAAAAGCAGAGCCCTTTCGGGGTTTGGTGGATGAAGCAAGACCCGTGTCCCATCCCAGTGTTTGATCCCTCTGGGCTTCTCCCGGGATCCAAAAAAGGTTCTTTGGATGCGAGCACTGGGTTCCTTGTGCCGTCCCCGCCGGAGGAGGGCTGCGGGGAGCAGCAGGTTGTCCCTGTGCCATGTGGGAGTTCAGCCTGGCTTTGGGCTTTTTCCGGCTCCGAAGGAGGGAGCGCTGCGGCGCGGKGATGCCGGAGGAGTCCCCGCGATGAGAAATCCTCTCTTTGCCGCTTTCCCAGCGCTGCACGGGGCGCTCGGTGCCGGAGCGATGGAGGCTGCTGGTGCAATGCAGCACGAACCGCTCGCAGCCGAGCCCGCCGCTCCCTCCCCGCTCGCTCCGGCGGCACCCGCGGGGCTCTGCCTCTTTCCAGCCGCTTTTCCTTTGGTGTTTTCCCTTCTCCCGGCTTCTCCCGGCACCCCCAGGCAGCGGCTGGGCCGCGGGCGATGCAGATGTGCGCCGGGCACAGCTGGCGGTGGCACAGAGCCGCAGCTGGCAGAGGGACCCCCGGCAGCTCGGCAGTGACACAGGGGAGCGGGGCTGGGACACAGGAGAGCTTCACCTCCCGGGAAAGCCCCCAGGAGCTCTGCCTGACCCTTTGGTCCGGGTGGGAGCTGCGCTTTCTCCCCTCCTGGGCCCATCCCACCCCCGGAGCTCGGAGTGGAGCTCCCTGCGGGGAAGCGGCCGAGGTTGGAGGCTCATTCCCGGGATTGTCACCAGGATTGTCCCCTGTCCCCTGCAGTGGCTGCCAGCCCGCCGCGCTGGGAGATCGGGCTCTACGCCGCGGGCGCCTTGGCGCTGCTGGGAATCGCAGCCATCAACCTGTGGAAGCTGTGGCGCTCCGGGAGCTACCCGGCCCCTTCGCCCTTCCCCAACTATGACTACCGCTACCTGGAGCAGAAGTACGGGGCGGCCTGCCCGGACATCAGGAACAAGGTAAGGAGGGGAAAGCTGCCTCTGTGTCCTTCCCGGAGCCGTACGCGGGATGCGGGAGGGGTGGGAGTATCTCCCGCATCCCCTCGCTGGTGCTGGTGCTGCTGGAGCTTTTGCGGGCATCGCTGGAGCTGCGGGAAGCTCCGGGCTCGCTGCAGCGGCAGCTTGAGGCCAGGCAGGGCCGGGATGCGGCCAAGGAGGCGGCGGAGAAGCCCAGGGGATGGGGATGGGGATGGGGATGGGGATGGGATGGGATGGCAGCGCCTGCTTTCCTTTCCCTGGCAGCGAGGGCTGGCCCCGGGCTCGCAGCGGGCTCCGGCTCGGAGCTCCTCGTCCCGCAAGAGCAGCCTGAGGGCAGAGGACACCTYGGAGAGCATCCAGGAGCTGGGCAGCCTGGAGCTGATGGGCAGAGAGCTGGGCCTGGCCCACTACGGCCCGCTGCGGAAATCCATCTCGGCCGACTCGCTCAACTCCATCTCGTCCATCGGCAACAACTTCGGGCAGGATTTCACCGTGGGGCAGGTGGAGGTGTCCATGGAGTACGACRCGAGGGCGGCCGCCCTGCACGTCACGCTGCTGCAGGGCAAGGACCTGCTGGAGAGGGAGGATGCGCGCTTCGAGTCCTGCTTCATGCGGGTCAGCCTCCTGCCCGCCGAGCAGATCGTCGGCATCTCCCGGGTGAGCCCCTCGTTCCCAGCCAGAGCCCCCTCCCRCAGACCCCTCTGCACACCGGGGGTTTGGGGGGCAGCGTCCCTTGGGCACATTCCCCGAGGAAG
>CADDXX010000985.1:0-15292 GCA_902810485.1 Alauda arvensis | reverse complement strand
GGGGATATGAGCTCCCCAAGGCAATGGTGGGGTTTGGGAGCAGGGAGCTCCAGGGGTGCCAGGATCAGAAATGGCTGACACAGGATTTGGGGGGTATGAGCTCCCCAAGGCAATGGTGGGGTTTGGGAGCAGGGAGTTTAAGGCTGGATGTGGCTGATATGGGATTTTTGGGGTGGGTCTCAGCCCCCCACAACAGCAATGGGATTGGGAGCAGAGAGCTCAGGATTGGCACGGGGTTTTGGGGGGTGTCCCAGGGCAGAGGCAGGAGTGTCTCCCCCTTGCTGGGATTTGGGCTGACTTTGCCATCTCTGAGCACGGCTGTGGAAAGGACACTGTGGCACGTGGAGGACGTGGCCTGGGCTGGGATTTGGGTGACAGTCTCAGTTTGGGCAGGTGCCACTGGTGTCCTGCCATGGCCCCACATTCCCTGTCCTTCCCACAGCAGCCCCAACGCTTTTCCTTCCCCACAAAGGACACGGCAGTGGAAATTCCATGTGGCAGCACTGACAGCCACAACCAGGCTTGGAGCTGGAGCAAAACCTCCCCCTTTTTAAGTGCCTCAAAAGCTGCTTTTGGAAAGCAGGAGCCTCCAGTTTTCCTCCAGCAGCTCCTTTATTGCAGAGTCAGTTTGATTTAATCAGGACATTCGAGCAAGGAGTGGGAATTTGCCTCCCATTAAGGCACCTCTGCACTGGGCTGGAGGTGCTGCTCCATCCACACAAACCGGCTGCTGCCTCCAAAATATTTCCACTGTGCCCTTTTAGACCATTTTCCCATCCAAATCTCTGCCTCTTGATTGATGCTCTGGAGATATTTATTATTTAGTGTCATTATTTATAATTCACCAGCACAATTTACCTCCTCGGCTGCCCCAAGGCCATGGATAAAGGCTCAGCTGCTTTTTCCCCCCTCCCAGTGCTTCTGGAGAGATTTTAAATAGCAGCTCCTGTTTGCTTGTGCTGCATCCAGAGCTCCCAAAATCCGGCGTGGGCTGCAGACAGACAGTCTGTGAGATCTGCAGGGCTTTAAAATCTGCTCTTCACACTGAGGAACTTCAGTCCCCCGGGGGCTCTGGAGGTTGGAGAGTGTGGACTAAGGAGGAGGAATGTGCCCTTCATCCCGGGGATGGAGCAGAGACAGGAGAGAGCCCTTGGGAGAGATGAGCCCTCTCCTGGGGGGTTTTGGGGTGGCACAGCCCCACAGAGAGGTCCCTTCTCCACCCAAATTTGGGGTGGCTTTGGGGAGCTGGTGGTTCCTCTYTGCTCCGTGCTGTCCATGTTCCCATCCCATGGGACAAACCCCTGCTTTGCCTGTGACACCTGGGATGCTGAAACAAGGCTGGGGTAGGAGGAGAAGCCATCCCTAAATCCAGTGTTTGAGAGCATTTCCCAGCATTTCTGTGGGGTCAGCAGGCACAGGATGGGCTGTGGGAGCTGCTCTGCTCCCAGGGCATGAGGTGACACAGGGACAGGGTCACCCATTCCCACTGGGGCACACCCAGGGGATGGCTCTGCCTGGAGAAGGGCTGGGGTTTGCACCTCATAGCCACAAATCTCCTCACCTGCCGAGGCCAAGCTGCACTCCCAGGGGGGCTGGGATCTGTCTGAGAGCACTGGGCCAAGGCTGATTGTCTAATTAAAAYAATTAACAGCCACCGGGGCAGGTCAGAGCCCTGATTTTCACCCCAATTGGCTGAGCAGTTGGTGAGGTGAGGTGGGGAATGAATCRTCCCTGGGGGTGGATTCCCTGCACTCCTCACAATTCCCATGATTTGGGGTTGAGCAGCCCCAAATCCCTGGAGGATAAAGGGAAAGAGGGAAGTTTAACAGGGAAGTTTGACAGACAGGGATGTTCAGCAGGAGGCTCTGTGAATGTGGAACCYGTGAGCAAAATAGAGATGAAATCAAGTTTTGATATAAAAGAACAGAAGATTTCTGAAGTAAGGATTGCTGAGGCAGTTGTTGAGATAACCAAGGAAGCAAAGTTTGAGCTGGAAGAAGGTTTTATGATTAGAGCAAAGGATGTGTTGACCACAAACAAAAAATGTAAAAATAAGTCTCAGGAAAAGCACAGGCAAACAAAAGAAATATTTTTACCAAGTAGAAGAATTTTTCACTGCAAGAAAGCAGAAAAATAACTTAAAGAATAAAATGTAACATCCTAATGCACAGAACTGGATGGTTACCACCATAATATGGTAATGACAGTAGTTATGATAGGATATGGGTAATGGTAAAGGTATTGTGTATGATACTGATTGGCTGTTATGTATTAAGATTATATTAACATCTTTTAAATTATTATTTCTGTATAATACTATCATTATACTATAATTATTAATTATAATTTATAATAATGGTATTCTATTATTAATTACATTATTAGAGATTTTTGGTTATAGGTTTTATATAATGATATTTATGTATAATAATGTTATAATATAGAATGTAGAATAACATTAATATACATAGTATATAATATATCATAACATAAGCATTAATTTTTTATAATATTTATACATAAAATTGTAAAATATTTGTATATAATAGTATCTAACAAAATAGTATTTTTATTATATTATAATATTTTATTATATTATATTATAATACTTCATTATATTATATTATAATATTTTATTATATTATATGATAATATTTTATTATTTTATAATATAATATATTATATTATAAAATTATATTATTTACATGTTTTATTATTGTAATTATAATATAATTATCAACTATAATATAATAATTATTATATTATAATTATATTATATACATATTATATATTACAATTATATATACAATTTTTACATATTATATTATATAATTCTATAGTAACTATATTATCTATAATAATTATATAAAATATTATTTTACACATAATCTATATGTTTATATCAATAACAATAATTTATATATAATAATTTATAAAAATAACATTATTTAACTATTATATCTAATTATATATCTAATTATATATCTAATTATATATAATATATTATATCTAATTATATATCTAATTAGACATAATATATTATATCTAATTATATATGTAATTAGATATAATTCGATATAGTATATTATATATAATTATATATATAATTGTATAAAATATATTTTATATAATTATATATAATAGTGAAAAGTTATTAATACAAAATACATAGATAATATGTATGAAGATGCTGAGCAAAGAAAAATAAATATTGCATTGTAGCCAGAACTAAAGGGGCTCCAGGCCCTCCTGTGAGCTGCAGCTGCAGCTTTTGGGGTCATTGGGCTGGGCTCTGTATCCCCACATCCCCCGGGAGCTGTCACTTCATCCCTGCACCAAACGCGCATTTGTGAAGAGCGGAGCCCAAGCCCCCATTGCCGGGTACCCCTCACCTCTCCCCGTCCCCCGGCAGATCCAGCGGAGCTCCGGCTCCGTGGCGTTCGAGGAGCGCTTCTCGGTGCCGCTGGAGGCGGCGGCGCTGGACGAGGGCAGCCTGCGCTTCTCCGCCTTCGGCGTGGACGAGGACGAGCGCAGCGTCAGCACCGGCGCTGCCGAGCTCAGGCTCTGCGACCTGGACCTGGCCTCGCGTCCCTTCAACGCCTGGCTCTACCTGCAGGACACCAACAAGGTGAGCCGGGAGTGCCCTGCCTCTCCGGATGGGCTTTGGGGTTGGGACAGCAGGATGTTGTTGTGTCCTGGGATGTTGTTGTGCCCTGGGATGTTGTTGTGGTGCCCTGGGATGTTGTTGTGGTGTCCTGGGATGTTGTGGTGCCCTGGGATGTTGTTGTTGTATCCTGGGATGTTGTTGTCGTGTCCCGGGATGTTGTTGCTGTGCCGTGGGATGTTGCTGTGCCCTGGGATGATGTTGTTGTGCCCTGGCTGTTGTTGTATCCTGGGATGTTGTTGTCGTGCCCTGGGATGTTGCTGTGCCCTGGGATGTTGTTGTGTCCCGGCTGTTGTTGTGCCCTGGGATGTTGTTTTATCCTGGGATGTTGTTGTTGTGCCCTGGCTGTCGTTGTGCCCTGGCTGTTGTTGTGCCCTGGCTGTTGTTGTATCCTGGGATGTTGTTGCGTCCTACAGGCGGTGGACACGGTGGGGGAGATCCTGCTCTCCCTGAGTTACCTGCCCACGGCCGAGCGGCTCACCGTGGTGGTGGTCAAAGCCAAGAACCTSGTGTGGAGCAACGGGAAGGTGACTGCAGGTGAGGGGGGCTCCCTGSTGGGGTTTGTCCTGATTTATCCCACTCCATTGAGGCTCCCTGTGAGGACAGACCACCAGRAAGGGTCCCCTGGCTTTCTCCACATGGGGACACGTGTGACTGACCCCTCTCTGCCCCCCKMGCAGATCCCTTTGTCAAGGTGTACCTGCTGCAGGACGGGAGGAAGATCAGCAAGAAGAAGACGGCGGTGAAGAGGGGAGACACCAACCCCGTGTTCAACGAGGCCATGATCTTCTCAGTGCCMGCCATCGTGCTCCAGGTCTGGCCCAGCCTGGGGGAACACATCCTAGTGCTCCTCCAAGCTCCCCAAACCTAATAATGGGGAGCTCCAGGGGGTGTGGGGTTCTGAGGGGGGTGATCCTGGGAGCTGTGGAGGTTGTGGGTCTGGTTTGGGGTGGATGTGTGAGGGCTGTTTGGGGTATATGGGTATATAGGGGATGTTGTGGGGTATATGGGTGTGTGGGGGCTGTTTGGGGTGTATGGATGTGTGGGGGCTGTTGTGGGGAATAGGGATGTATAGGGGATGTTGTAGGGTATAGGGATATGTCAGAGGGGTTGTGGGGTGTATGGGTGTGTGGGGACTGTTTGGGGTGTATGGGTGTGTGGGGGCTGTTGTGGGGTATAGGGGTGTGTGGGTGCTGTTTGGGGTATATGGGTATATAGGGGATGTTGTGGGGTATAGGGGTGTGTCAGGGATGTTGTGGGGGCTGTTTGGGGAGGTGTGGATGTGTAGGAGCTGTTGTAGGGTATATGGATGTGTAGGGGCTGTTTGGGGTATGGGTGTGTGGGGGCTGTTGTGGGGTATTATATGGGTGTGTGTGGGCTGTTTGGGGAGGTGTGGATGTGTGGGGGCTGTTGTGGGGTATAGGGATGTGTGAGGCTGTTGTGGGGTATATGGGTATATAGGGGATGTTGTGGGGTATAGGGGTGTGTCAGGGATGTTGTGGGGGCTCTTTGGGGAGGTGTGGGTGTGTGGAAATGGCTGCTGGAGGGGGGGATGCGTGTGGGGCACTCTCAGGAAGGATACGGACGTGTGGGTTGGGATGTGGCAGGGTGCACAGGGATGGTTTGGTACATGGGGCCAAGATGGATTTAGGGGATGTGGGGGAAAGAGAGGGGGGTGTGTAAGTGTGGGGGACACACCAGGGTGGGTTTATAGGGTGGGTTTGTAGGGATTTGAGGGGGTTTCAAGAGCAGGGACTGGGTTCAAACAGGGTGGGGGCACAGAGGGCTGGGTGGGGATGCACGGATGTGCCGGCACGGTGTGTGCCCATCCCCGCGGAGAGGGCACGGGGACTCGTGTGTGTGTGTGTGTCTGTGTGTGTGTGGTGACATCCCCGCGCCCCCAGGAGCTGTCCCTGCGGGTGACGGTGGCCGAGAGCGGCGAGGACGGGCGCGGTGACAACACGGGCCATGTGCTGATCGGGCCGGCCGCCAGCGGCATGGGCACCACGCACTGGAACCAGATGCTGGCCACGCTCCGCAAGCCCGTGTCCATGTGGCACCCGCTGCGCAGGAATTGAGCCCCGGCAGCCTGGGGACGGCGGTGCCACCCCCGCAAGGCCGAGCTGGCGGTGCTCGAACGCCCGGAGCGGCTCCGGGGACGCGTCCCGAGTCACCCCTGGCCGGGAGAGGAGCCCCAAGGGACCAAAATCCAGCAGGGAGCTCCCCAAAGCGCGGCTCCGGAGCGATCCCGACGGCCCCCGTGGAATCCTGGAACGTGGACTCCGGGAGAGGGAGAGGGGGGGATTCCTTTGGCAGGTGGTTTTTGGGAATTATGAGAGGATCAAAGCCAGCCTGGAGTGGGTGGTGATCCCGAGGGGATCTGGAGTGGGTTTGGTGTGCTGTGCTGGGGTTGGGAGGTTTCCAGYGAGGATGGAAAAAGGGAGCAATAACAGCAGGAAATCGATTGTTACATTCGGCTTCTCCTCCCGTCTGTTCCCCCCTCTCCCCCAGTAAATCCCTGCCCATCCCCGCCGGCTGCACGGGCAGGGATTGGTTTCCAGCCTCTTGGGATTGAGGTCAGATCCACACTGGGAATCAGCCCCTAAAGGYCCAGCAGGATCAGGGGCAGCTTTTCCCACCCCAGCCACTTTTCCCATCTCACAACTGCTCCTTTGTGCTCACACACAAATTCCTGCTCCTGAACACAAACTCTCACAACTTGGGGATTGCTTTTTCCAGCCCTTAATCCTGGACTTGGGCTGTGACCTACCCTGTAACTCAGTTTATCCAAGATTTGGGCACAGACAGGAACATCTGACCCAAGGCAGGTGGGAAAGGTCCCTGATTTCATCATTTTTAAGCCCAACTCGTGTTTCAGGAAGAAGGGAGAGGAAAAGCCTGTGTGGATCCTGTCTGCTGGTGGGGCTCTGGCTGTAGCCAGGTTTGGGATTTTGGGGGAGCCARTTCCCACTGTGGTTTGTGGAGGGTGATGGAGCCCCTCATGGCAGAGGATGCACTGGGGCCACATCCCTCCTTGCCTGGAGCCTTGGCTTTTCCCAGGCTGGGAAATCTGGGGGTGTCTGGGGCCCTGAGCCATGGAATTGGCACCATGGGCTGGCATGTGGCTGCTTGGATGATTTGAGCAGGGAAAAAGGTGTGAACGAGCCACTGATCTGGTTTTCTCTGAGTTAAGTAACTTGGAGTTACTTTTTAAGGTGCCACTTTCCCCTTCCCATGTGTCCTGCCTGACCTTCCCTTTGGGATGTGGATGATGTTCCATCATCCCCCTCTGCTCCAGCTCCTCCACTCATTAATTCCCAGATTCCCTTCTCCCACACTTCCTCCTCCCTCTAGAGCCCCCCTGTCCCATCTGGAGCCAGGGGAGCCAGTGCCATCCCTCCATGGGGGATGCACAGCACCAAGGATGGAGGGGTTTGAAGAGTGAGGTTTTTTCTGAAGGATCAGGAAGTTTTTGTGGGAAGTTGTTCACAGACCACGAGGTTTGGGGGAAATTTGCTCATTAGCCATCCCAGCCAAGTATTTGGGAAGAGATGGACAYAGAAATCCTTGGGCAGCTGCTGAGCTTTACGTGGGATGAGGTGAGTGACTTCCACAGGTGTTGGGATCTGGGATGTTTAACTCCAAAATGATGGGCAATGTTTGGGTTGGGCATTTTTAACAGTGCTCCTCTCCAGCCATTCCTATCTGAAGGCACCTCTGCACCTTCTCCTTCATGCTGGGGACCACAAAATGCTGCTATTTTGGGGATGGGATGGATGGACCCTGTGAAGGATTAGGAAAAGGTCCAGGATGGACCACACAAGGATCCCTCCCAAGGCTCCCTGCCACCTGAAAAGCTCACGTGGCTGTACCTGCTGTCACTGTGGGCTTTCCCATGGGAATCAGCCTCCAAGGAGCTCTGTGGGAAGGGCAGGACAGGTCTGGGAAGGGACAGGCAGCAGTGAGGAGGGACAGACCTCCCAGGGAAATGGTTCCACGTGCTGGAGCAGCTCCTCACGGTGCCAGCAGAGTTTGGGCTCCAGGCTTTCCTTTCCCCATCCCCATCCCCATCCTCAGGCACCCCTGGAGCAGCTCTGAGCAGTGCCAGAGGATTGCTGGGCTGGAGCACATCCATGTCCTCAGCCATCCTCCCTGGAGCACAGGCTCACCCAGGGTTTTCAGTGCCTCCCACGTCCCTGCTCCTGGCCATCCATCATTTCCAGGTGACAGTGACAGCTTTGGGTGTTTAATGCCCACTTTGCCAGCGTGCTCYGGCCCCTGAGTGCATCCATCACCGTGTCCACAGGGAGAACCACACAGCACAGCAGCTCTCCCTCCCCTGCCTCAGCCCTGCAGCTCGGGAAAGCCCCCAGCTCCGGGTTTTCCCCCAAAAATGGAGCCCCCCATTCCACCCAGGCACAGCAGCTTTGCCCTGGAGTGGGGATGGGCTGAGCCGCGCCTTTGAGGTTAAAAAAACACCATTCAGGTCCCTCATTTCTCCTTGTCTTTCTTTTTGCCCTTCCTCTGGCTCGTCAGCTCGCTGAGCTTCTTGTCCAGGCGGCGCTGGAGGTGGGCTCGCCTGGCGGGATCCAGGGATTTGTCCTTGGAGCCGCAGCCGGGATGCAGCACCCCCTCCCGGCTGATGCGCTGCCGGGCCTGAGCCCTGGCCCTGTCCCCGCAGCCGTGGACCTGCGASAGAGAAGGGACACAGAATTCCTTTTTTTTTGCCTGCTTTGCATCCCCCTAAAGTCACCTCCCATCATTTACAGCCACTATTATCRTTATGTTRTACTMYTGTGCTCTCATGCTGCTTTATATGYTTMCATATTCTCATCATTTCAAKTCATTATTTTATTATTTATCATTGTTTACTATTTATTCTRTTTGTTTTAACTTCATTCTTATCTAGTTTCGTTTTATATTTAGATTTCTGTATTTTTACAGATTTGTTCTTGTTGTTTAAAATTAAGAACTAATGTTTATGAKTCTGTATTTTATTAAACCATCATTTCTAGCTCCTCTCACACAGAATGGAATATAAAGATCCAGGCTCTGAACAGCAGAGGGAAATCATCCTTTGGGATGGTTCAAGTGGCTCCTTTCATCTCCCAGTGAACTGGGAAAGAGGTTTTGGGGAATAGGAGACCTTTTTTAGCCACGGATCTGCTGCTTTAATGAGCCAAGTCCAACACTGGCATTACCTCCCACAGGTGAGAGCCTAAAATCTGACCCCTCTCCTTGGCTTATCCCAAAGTCATTTATGTTTCCATGGAGTGGGGTCCCATCCTGTTCCCTCAGAGCCCTTCCTGGGGCTGAGGTGGATTTGAATCCTCGTTCCAATTCAGCAGGGAGAGGCTGTTCTGCAGGGAATCAATCTCCATCCCCCGGGATGGTGAGTGACCATAAACACAACCATTCCTTGCCATGGAAACAGATCGCTCTCGACAGAGGGAAAAGCCTGCCAAGGATTTATGGGGCTGCTGAGCCCCGGGAGGCTCCACAGGGYGTGGAATTCATCCTGACCTGTCCCCAGGATGCAGAGAGGATCTGCAAAGGGCTGGGATCATCCTCACAATGCAGAGGGAACGTGCAAAGAGCTGGGGATTGAGTCCAGGCTCGCTTGAGCCTGGAAGTTGTGCTTCTCCATTTCTGCTCCCTGCCTCAGTTTATCCACACAGCCTCAGGGTGTAAGTGCCAGGAAATGGTAAAGAAGGGCACAAAGTGAGGGGAAAACAGAAAAGCCCTCAGGAAGAGGTGAGCAGAGCCCAGGAGTCAGCACCTGCCAGCCCTGAGCTCAGCACAGGCTCTGACAAGGAGGGTTCAGCCCAAACTCCCTGCCCAGGGAGCTCCACAGGGAGAATTCCAAGGCTCAGCCCATCCTGCCCCTCTCCTCACCTCGGGGACGTGGTGGCTGAGGCAGAAGAGGCGCTGGCAGTGGTGGCACAGCTGGCCCAGGGTGGTGACAGAGGCCTTGCAGCGGGGGAAGSCACAGGTCCTGTCAGCTTGGATGGCAGCGGAGATCAGAGCGTCGAAATCCTCTCCATCCACGCTCCCCATGGCTGCTTTTCCTGGGAAAGGTGAGCACACACCTGGATTGGGGCCTGGGAACAAACCCAGYCACAGGGCAGCCTTTACACCCCTCAGGGAGGACCAGGCACCTCCCTCAGCTCCTCTCCCTGCTCATGGGATTGCTGAGATCCCCTGGGAAAGGGTCCCCGGTGTTTTTAACTCTGATTTAAGGAATGTGCCTCCAGATTATCCAAACCCCTCTACCTAGATGCTGCAGCCAGTTCCCACCTCCCTGCAGCCTTCCAAGAGCCACGTGCTCCATGCCCAAATCCCAAGGTCTGGAGCAAACCCACTGGGGTTAAGATCCAACCAAGGAAGAGCATTAATTGTGCTGATTAAGAAAAGCTTCACCCACCTTTGGCTTCGCTCYTGTCCTTTTTCCTGCTGCCACGGCCGGGCTCCTGCACCTTCCTCGCCGCCTCCTCCCTCCTGGCCTTCTCCCTCTGGACTCTCTCCAGGTGCAGGGATTTCAGGTCCACTTTCCCCGAGCCACTGCTGCTTTCCCCTGGCTCCACGGGGTCAGGGGCGTTCCCAGTGGGATGCTGGGGCTTGGGAAGGGGCTGGGAGGGCACTGGGGGCTCAGGAATGGGCTGAGAGGGCACTGGGGGCTTGGGAAGGGGCTCAGGAAGGAGCTCAGGAAGGGGCTGGGAGGGCACTGGGAGCTCAGGGAGGGGCTGGGAGGGCACTGGGGTCTCAGGAAGGGACTGGGAGGGCACTGGAGGTTCAGGAAGGGACTGGGAGGGCACTGAGGGCTGCTTGGGGAGTCTCTTGCGGACGCTGATGAACCTGTCCCGGCCCTCCCCGGAGCTCAGGTGCTGCAGCCCGTGCTCCTCTGCCAGCACATGAACCAGCATCCTCTCGTGGGAGCTCAGCGACGCCGGGAAATCCAGCTGWGCCTCGCTGCTGGCCAGGAAGGCCACCAGCATGGCCCTGAACCTGTCCCCACCTTCCTTGGACCCTGAGCCTTCCCTCCCAGCTCCAGCAGCGCCCGTGGAGCTCCGTGCTCCTGGTTTTTGGTTCCCAGCTCCAGCAGTGTCCGTGGACCTCCGTGATCCTGGTTTTTGGTTCCCAGCTCCCTGTTTCTTGCTCTCAGCTCCTGGTTTTTGGCTCCCAGCTCCTTGTTTTTGGCTCCCAGCTCCCTGTTTCTTGCTCTCAGCTCCAGCTGCAGCCGCCTTGACCTTCCCAGCGGGACCTGCCTGTGTTTTGGGGCGCTCCCCGGGGTAGTTTTGGGGCACCAGGTCGTGCAGGTACTCGAAGGCGGAGCGCACGAGGCCGCGCTGGCCCAGGTGCTGCAGGAGGCGGCGCAGGAAGGGGCGGCTGCCCACGGTGTGGCTGTCACACACCACGGCCACGTGGCGCCGCGCCCGCGTCACCGCCACGTTGATGCGCCGCTCCTCGGCCAGGAAGCCCACCTCACCTGGGGGGTGAGACGCTGATTTTAGAGGAGGAAAGATTCTTAAAGAAGGTAAAATTGTAGTTGGCAATAGGTTTGGTGATATGGCTGAAATGAATGGAGGAGCTTGGCTGGAATCAGTTAAAATTAGAGGATGGTTAGAAGAAGCCGGATTTAAAATTAGAGGATGGTTGGAAGAAGCCAGATCTGAGATAAACTATCCCGGATATTCTCACTCATTGCTTGTCAGATTCATGTTTATGTAGCTGTGTTTTCAGTGGAAAAACTAATCAATGAAATCCCAGGAACACAGGACAATTGCAAACCTCCTGTTTCCAGAAAGCATTGAATTAGCCCTGGAAAACAGGAACCCAGGAGGWTTTCAAGGATTCATCAAYCACATCTGCTTTGAAAGGGYTGAAAGTTTAGACGAGGAAGACTCATTTTACTTCCTCCTTTAGGTGACCACTCCTCATAAAAAGACCACCAACCCATTTCAGGGAACAAACTACWCATGCTTAATGACCTTTTTGTTAATKAGCATASGAAGCRGAGAAGARGARGTGACAGGGGTGTGAATGTGCATTTGTATTTTGTGTATTCAACACTTCTGTAAATAMAAGGCTTTGTAATTACCTGTGATCTTYGCAGKGCGSRTTAGGGAGCCATCCCATGAGCTACCCATAAACAGACACTTTCTAMCTTKAACARTTAGAGKGTCTTTTGTCACAGTTAGATATCGATATTAGATCGATATTCATATTTTATTAAATCAGGGAGACAGGAGGGGAGGGGTGCCAGAGGGGGACAGGAGGGGTTTGGTCCCAGTGATCCGAGGATTGCTGGGCTGGAGGGTGAGGGTTGGTGTTTATGGGGCTCTGGTCCCTGCTCATGGCTGTCACTCTCTCCTATCTGTGTTCCACAGGGAGCTCGTGGGGTTGGGAAGAGGATGGAAGGCACGTGGAAAGGGGAAACATCCCCCTGCCTGCCCACTCGGAGCTGGGAGCAAACACGAGATGGAGCAGAGTGGAAAAGGAGCAGCTCGCCACAGAGGAGGGGCTGCAGGTAAGGGGCTCCCCCCTGATCCTACAGAGCTCCCCAAACCCCTGAGGGGCTGTGGGAGCAGCCGTTTGGGAGCTCGGGGAGGTTGGGAGCCGGCAGTGCTGGGATGAGTCAGGCAGGATCAGGCAGGGAGAGAGGAGCGTGGGAGGCTGCTGAGCTCCCAGGGAACAGCCAGAGGGRAGAGATGGGAGCCTCTGCCTGAGCTGTGCCCAGCCTGGCTGTGCCTCAGCAGCCCCACTGAGGAGGGGCAGGCTCAGGGGAGCCCCAGTTCCTGCTCTCCAGCTCAGAGAGCAGTTCCCAGTTTCTCTGATGGGGTT
Organism: Alauda arvensis; assembly: GCA_902810485.1. Classification (NCBI taxonomy): domain Eukaryota; kingdom Metazoa; phylum Chordata; class Aves; order Passeriformes; family Alaudidae; genus Alauda; species Alauda arvensis. The sequence continues at coordinate 2,787 of CADDXX010000985.1, read as the reverse complement.
TAACCCAGCTGCAGGGGTAAATCCAACTCCTTTGAATCCTGGAATGCTTCGGGTTGGGAAGGACTTTAACACCCATCCAGTTCCACCCCATTCCAGGGATAACATCCATTATCTCAGGCTGCTCCAAGCCATTCCAGGGATGGGGCAGCCACAGCTTCTCTGGGCCACCTGTGCCAGGGCCTCTGCACCCTCACAGGGAAAAATTTCCTCTTGAAAGAAGAAGGTTTCCTGCTGGATCAGGAATGGCTGCAGAGGGACAGGCCAAGGAGAAGCCTCCCTGTACCCCAGGAAAACAAATCCTGCCCCACAGCTGAGCTTTGGCCTCTCCCTGTGCAGAAGGGGCTGTGGGACACTCGCCCTCCCAGGGCCACCAGCTCCCACTCCTGGACCAGGACTATTCTTGGTGCTGTCCCCACCTCCATTCTCCCCACAAGGCTGCTTTTCCTCCTCTAGGCTTGGAAAAAGTGGCACCTCATCCTTCCAGGAATTTTTTTCCCCTCCCATCCCTCAGCATTTCACCTCCAGCAGCACAGGTAGGGCCCTTTGGAAAGGGAATTGATCCCAGCATAGAATCACAGAGTGATCTTGCTCAGCCAGTTCCAAAAAACCTTTCAGCTCCCCCCACACAGGAGCCCTGTGCCCCCAGGGCAGCAGCTTTTTTCCAGCTATTAACTTTCAYTGCAGCTGCTGATAGCAAAGAATTTGATTTTCTGCTCTAGATTTTGCTCCCAAAAGCAGCATTTCCTGTGCATGGCTTGGGATCCCAGCTCCTGCTCTCTTTCTGCAGGGAACTGACCCAAAATGGGCTCAAAACCCAAGAAATGACCCCCCAACTCCCCTAAATGTGGGGCTAATGGGATGGGACACTCTCAGGGCCCTGSTTTAAATCATTTCTGAGGCCTCAAAGGCCAGGAAACCTTCAAACTGAGCAGTCAGAACCTGCTGCACCAGGGGAGCCTCCTCTGCAGCCCTGACAGCACACATATTCATTAATTAAACAAAAAAAAAAGCTGAAAAGGGAGGGTTTGCCAGTAAATCCATCCAGAGAGCCAAGTACTGGAGCACTGCAATCAAACCACAGCAACACGACCTCAGCTGCTCTCACCTTTCCTGTTGGATCTGACAAAGGACAGGATCACTGCCTCCTTCTCCCTCCCCTGGAAACCATCCACTGATCTGATTTCCAGCTCGGGGTGCCTGTGGCACAGGTGCTGTCGGAGCATGTCCACCTGAGAAAACAGGCCAAGGGCAGCTTTTCAAGGAAATGGCATGGAAAGGATTCAAGTGGCAGGGTTTGGGGGCAAAGCCCTCCCTCCCCAAACCCACAGGGACCAGCACTGGCTTCTCCTGAGGCTGGGAGTGGAACACCTCACTCAAAGGTGCAGGAGCTGGTGCCAAATGCTGGTTAAATTTGGGATCTCTGTGTGCAGGGACAGGGGGGATGCCAGGACAGCTCACCTGGAGGTTGTAGGGGGCCACCACAGCGATGTCCTTGGCCTTCACACCAGCATCCACCAAGGCCTGGAYGTGCATCCCCACCAGCTGGACCTCCCCTGGGACAGGGACAGAGTGTGACAGGGGACAGAGGCTGGAGGAATGTGCCCCACCTCCCCCAAAACAGCAGAAAAAGCTGCCATGAGCTGGTTATCCCAGACAGTGCCTGGCTCAGAGGGATCTAAGGGGGAAAATTAAAGCCTGGATGAATTATTTCATGGTTTATTGGCTGGGCTCTCTGCTTTGCAGCAGAGCACAGCAATAAACATCGAGGCTCTGCAGTGAGCTGTGCCAAAAGGCTGCCTCCCAAATTTGGGGAGATGTGCTTCTAATCCCCTGCTCCAAATTCCCTGAGTTCTCTCAGAGCTTTTTGGCTCTCTGTGAGGGAGCAGAGCCCTGGGAATGGTGCATGGAAAAATGAAGCACTCCAATGATGGTGGGGGTCAAACAGGAGGTAAAAGATGTTCAAACTGGTAAAAACTGCCTTTGTGTTTTCCAGCCTGACTTTGCACTCCAGCTCTGTAATGAAACCCATTTTTTTTTTGCAGGTGAAAAGCAGCAGAACTCGGYGTCCYAGGGAAAAATCCATTGAGAATYTGGGAAATAGTAAAGGTAAGAAGGCTTTCAGRCTTTGCAGCTAGCTCTAAATTCTCTGCTCTTTCTGTTTCTGAGGSCTGCTCTTCAGACAGATTCCTGGGATCCAGGATTCCATGGAAGGAGCAGAGGACTGGGAGGTAATTCTGAGCTTTATCCCTGTGCTCTGCCTGCTGCTGTTTGCCCTTCCTTGCTGTAAAATACCTGCCATGGGGATTCTCCACCCTGCATGGAGAAATGTCCCTGGAAGGGGACACAGCAGCCTGAGAGGCCACCCACAAGCTGGACACTGTCCCCAGAGCTCCAGCACAGCTCGGGGTCCCTGGAGGTTGAGGATTTATGGAGGGAATGATCTCTCATGGAGGGAATGATCTCTCAGCTAAGCAAGGCTCTCTGGGAACCCACCTTCCCCAGGGAAATGTCTCTGGGATGTGGCCAAGCCTGTGGTGGGCTGAATCAGAGAATCACAGAATTTCTAGGTTGGGAGAGACCTTTAAGATAGAGTCCAACCCATGTTCTAACACCTCAACCAGATCATGGCACCCACTGCCACATCCAGGCTTTTTTTAAACACATCCAGCTCCTCAGCCCATCCCTTCTGGTACCTGGATTGCCCTTGGACTGTTCATCCTCCTCTTCCAGCTCGAAGAGGCCACAGCCAGCAGTGTCTATGAGCAGCAGGGCAATGCTGGTCTCTTC
>CADDXX010000984.1:107481-156670 GCA_902810485.1 Alauda arvensis | reverse complement strand
GCAGAGTATGTTAAGAAGCAAGCAATACTGTCACTGAGCTGATGGTGCTCAGTGACTCCTCGAGCTTCTGGCTGGTCTGTACTGCAGGAGCTTGACACCCTGACCACTGAGGCATAAAAAACAGAGAATTGGAAGCCTCAGCCTGACAGGCACTGGAGCATCCCCCAGAGAGGGTCCACGATGTGTGTCTGTGTGTGAGTGTGGGGAGGAGGGCAGTGGGGATGGAGGGGGAGGAGGGCAAGACAGGAGAGGATGAAACAATGGAATGTCAGTCYGTTCCCACCCACAGCCCTGCTGCAGCAGTGATAAACGTTTAGAAAGTGCTGCTGCCCACTCCATGGCGCGCACAGCATTAGCATGTAATGGACTGGGTCTGTGCAGCTCCAGGAGAATAGGAGAGGGGAGGGAGAGAGGGATGGAAGGAGGGAGGAAGGGATCGAGGGAGAGAAGGAGAGTGCTGGGACAGTGGAAAATGAGGTGTTGTGTCGTCCAAGGGGAGAATGCTCCCCCTYRGGATGAAGCTCTTGTAGGCATGCATGTGGGCTTTATTTCAAGCCTGGGGTGCTCCTGGTGCRCGAAGGACAGGACAAGCTCTTCTGTGCACTCCATGCAAACAGCCCATAACAGCGATCTAGGTCTGTCCTGCTGTCCTGTCCACTCTGTCCCTGTGTCCATGCACTGCACAGCTCCCAGGGAGGATGTAGCAGCAAGACTCAGTCCCATCTGCTTCTGTGTGTCATGTCAGTCAGGCAGCGCAGCTGTTCTGTGCAACTAAACCAGGGCTAAACCTTTGAAAATCTCACTTCCCTGTGGAGAGGAAGAAATGCAAACCCTGGGGAAGGTGGTGCAAGAGAGGAGGCACCCACAGGATGAAAGGATTTCTGTGTGCCACAGACTGGCAGGAGAATGTCACCATGACTTCAGGACTGGGAAACATTGTGACTYTCACAAGTGAGGTTCCCAGACAGACTGCTGCCTGTGTGCTTTGCAGGCTTGGGAAAACACCAGAAACACAGGTCTGGGCGAGAACAAGCTGGARGCCCAGGGGCTATAGAAGTAGGGAAGAATCAGGAAAGACTCTTGAGTGAGACAACAGCCTCAGTTTTGGTGATGCAGAGGCAGAAAGGACCAGAGACAAGCTGCTCTGTCCTGCAGGAGAGAGATGGATCCCTGACTGGTGGAAGGCGATGGGGATGCTCTTGCCAGTAGCTGCAGTATGTCAAGTGGCTCCTAACATCTCTTYGGGCATTGTCAACTTTGCTGGTCTTACTCTTCTAGAATGAGCAYTCTGACAGAGGTAAATCATCTATCATCCATAGGTGCGGGAGCAGCGAAGAGTTGTAGGTACTGAGTATTACWGGGAAGAAAGGTTTGAAACAGCTCCATTTTTCCTGGCTCAGGGTTAATTAATGCCATTCCTTAAAGGCAGTAAGGAAAACCTACTCTGAGCTTGTGAAGAGTTGYTGGCACAGCAGGGTGTGCTGAGTGTGGAAGCGCTTGCTGCTGCAGAYTTTGGACCTTCTCTCTGTGGAAGCTGTGTTGGGGAGAGAGAGTAGGTTGATCCTGGTAACTGTAGTCTTATGGGTCCAAAAGGCTGCAGGAAAGAAACAAGGAAGAGAYGGTAACAGACACTTCCTGTAGCTGACTAGTGATGGGCTGGTCCTACTGTCAGCACACTCACTCWGTTCATCTTGCAGTGCAGATGGAGAGACAGATTGTTTTCACCAAAGCAGAATCATGTGGAGATCAAGCCAAAGGTTGTGGTGACATAATCCCCTCTTCCTTGGGGCCAGTGTGCCAGCACGTGGCCTGAACCATGGCCACTCACTGGCCAGAGGACCCAGATGTGTCCAGGTGGGGTCTATAGATTGCAGGGGACATTGGTGCTGAGCCTGAGGTGCTCAGGACACGGTGTCAGAGGTCCACTGCCTAGCTGGGGTTATGGCAGCTCCGGGGTATGGGGTCATGGCTCTGCCAATGCCAAGGACCAAAGCAGGCAAAGGTCATGGCAAGCATCTGCTGTGGCCTGTCAGCCCTCAAATCTTGCCTTAGGAAGCATACCTCTTCTCCTGCTGTGCTGTGCTTTTATATATTTACATGTGGGAGAGAGTGAAGGGAAAGAGGAAGAAAGAGAGAGAGGAGGAAATCTGTAATTCAGTGAACATTTCCTAATAAAACAACAGCAGTGTTGGTATTTGTGTGGTGGAGGGGCCAGTTCAGAGCCCGATGGTGCAAGGCTCTGTTCTGAAGAGCTTGCAGCTGAAGTATGAAGCAGGTGACAYGTGAAGAGAACAAACAGATGAACAGGAGCTGATGAGGAGGTAAATAGCCATAATTTTTCAAGCGTTTTTGTGCCTTTGTCTTTGTAGGATTCAAATCTGCCTAAAACTRATGGAATCATCCCTCTCCTTGGGTTACAGTGTTGGAGAAATATCTGGGACCATGACCATGTTCTCCATGAAGGATATCCATTATCTAGAAATTGGCTGGTTCATCTTCTTCTGCAGCAGAGACTGTATTTGGACAGCCCTATTCTTGTATTATGTTTCTCACCCTGAGTCCTGTAGGGCTGGAGAGGCAAAGASCGAGCCCATCAGTGTGTCCCAGAGGCTTCTCCAGCCCTCCTGATTTCCTTGGTTCTGCAGCAAGGAAAGTTCAGGATGCCTGGGTTGCAGTACAACAAAGACACATAAAACCTGCCCATTTACTTAATAATTTTCCCATCCATATTCCCCTTCCTCAAGGCAGAGTGTCCACCAGTGCTTTTACTGCAGCTGCCAGTGGAGCAGAGCACACAATGGAGAGCCCCTTTACCCCAGAATAACTGTCATCTCAAATCAAATGACCTTTTATTTTGTCTTTGTCTCTTTAACTTAGGGAGCGAGTTTTCTGGAAGCCCATACAGCCACCCACAGTATTCAACATACAATGACTCCTGGAGGTTTCCCAACCCTGGACTCCTAGGTAAGTGTTCCCCCCTGTCTTGAGAGATCAGTGCAAGGTGTGCAGTGTTTGTCCTGTCCTGGGATGGGCAGAACGTATCCCAGCTTTTCCTCAATCATGCTTAGACCCAGAATGGGACTGTAACTCTCCATTGGGGCGCTTGACTGCTCTTGGTTCACTTTTACAACAAGAAGACCTGGCCCAAACATCTTCCTGYTTCTGATAAAAATCCTTCCAGAGACATAGGGTATTGCTGGAAAGCAGGGATTATTTTTGAAGGTAAGGGATCCTGATCAGACAGAACTTGTGGTTCCAGTTTGCTAACAGCCAATTGTAAGCTCCACTGCTTCCTGTGCCTTTGCTTGCTTGTGCATGTGCTTTGCATTTCTCCCTGATCTAGTGTTGTGTTTGCTTCCCAGTTGTATGTATGCCCTCTCCATCTCTCCTTAGCAAGGGACCACTGGTACAGCCTCACTGATGCCAGCATGGTCCCTATGAGCAATGGGAGACAGGAGCCCTGCAACTCCTGCAGGATCGTGGCCCTCATGTGAAGGATAAACATAATCCATTTTACACCCCGTCAAAAGCTGGCCCACTTTGACCTTATATACATGTAGCATGCAGTAATTAGAATTTTTCCCTGCATAATTTGCATGGATGAGGTAAGTAAAATACCAATTAATTGTCATCTCTCAACACAGGAGTAGCATGCCTTAGAGATTTCCAGATTTATGGATGACAGGGCTGTTATATGTGACCTCCAGCAGCGAAATAATTTTGAATTTTTGTCGTACTTTTTTCATCCACTTTCTTTGTTTTAAGTAATTGAGTCCCCATGTAATTGAACCACCCAGGCTGTATTCATCATGGTTCTTGTCCTTAAACAAATCCTTTGGGAGCAATAGACAGCCTCTGCCTCTCATGCCATGGTGCTGGTATAATGCTGTTATTTGCTGTGCCACATTTAAGGGTTTGTTAGCGCTTCCATCATAAATCAACAGACAGATCTTCAGCTAATATGGATGGGCATAGCTGCACAAAGCCAGGGGAGTCCCCATGCTGAAACCTTCTGTTTCCATGGCCACAGCCAGCGGTGCTGGCAGAATTTTGGTTGAGCAGCATGGGGAAGATGTTTTTGCCAGAGGCAAGAGCACATCCCATGCTTTCTTTATTTCTCATTTTGTAACTCCTTTTGAATCAGTAAAKCTGCTTCAGCAATGTTCTGCATCATAGATGGGCCTGGGAAGCCACATTTTGTGTAACTGTTTAAATTTTCCTTCCAAAGTGTTAAAGAAATTGGCATGTTAGTAAAAATAAACAACAACCCAGCTCTCATCCTGCCCTTCTGCATGAAGACAAGGCTTTTGGAGAGGCTCCTGGGCTGTTTACAGTGTTCCTGCCTGTGGATATCCACCTCCATGAGAAAGGTGTGCACACTATCTGGAGCCATCCCAAAGCCATTCCTGAGCAACCCAACAGGTGTAGGCAGTGGTCCTTCCGTTCTGTCAGCAGCAGGTTGCACCCATGGCCTGCTCATCTCTTTATCTGAGGTGTTGGGCCTACACCAGCTCTGAGCATGCTGTSCTGGGTGCTGGGCAAGGTGGGTCCCTGTGATGCCCTGAAGATGCTGGAGATGGGTAGGTCTGGGTTAGCAGAAGACTTTAAACAGAGGCTGGTCATGAGACAACCGCTTGCTGCCAGGACTTTTACCTGTGCCATTCTCTTTTTTCTGCATTCATCCTCTTTTCCTCATTTCCTTTTGGATCATGCATTTTGRGGGCAAATTCCAACTGATCTTTGACTTCTGAGCAGTTATGGGRATAGTGTGCTCCTCACAGCAAAGCTCATTCTCAGGCTGGAGGGGATTTCTGCAGCAGTATTGACTCAGCAGCATGTGTGAGCATGTGTTTAAATGAGGCAAGGGCAAAAAGAATATGAGGCTATCACATTTTTCCAGAAACTGCAGCTTTCTTGAGATTGAAGTGTTTCATTCATGCTATAATATCAATGCTGGTTAATTTTTTTTTTTCCTGTTGGAAAATGTAAAGTAYATAATCGTGGTATAATCTTGGCTTCCTTATTTTTGTCCTCTTCAATATAATTTGTTTCAGCATTAAAAAAACAGAAAAAAAGGAAAAAAACCCAGGAATTTTCATTCTGCAGCAAGTCTTAAAGATGAACTTACCATTTYAGTTCAGTCTGGTCACAGAACTGACTGGGGGACTGGAGTTTCCTGGAGAAGGAATCCCCTTGTCTGACCACGGGTAGGTCCAGGTACAGTGGTATGATCTGATCAAGAACGTGCCTGCARTCAGCCACAGTCTGTGGGTCAGATGTCTCTTGTGCCTTGCAGAGATCCCTCTTGTTCACAGCTCTGCCTTTGTCACTGGAAGCCTGATCCTKCAATCCCTTCTCCCTAGTGCCTGCTAATCCCACTGGTAATTTAGGGCAAGTAGGAGTCTGTGGCAGGGCCTTTAAAACCTGCCCCAAGTTTCCTTGCACACCCAGAAGGTGCTGTCTGATGAGCCTGGGCACATGCAGTGGAGAAGAGGTTAATTTGAACTATATCCAGGATGCTTCTACTCCTTTCAGGAGTATACGTGAGTGCATTTAGTAATTCTCTCCTGAGAACAAGCTCTGGCAGTATCGGCCTCAGAGCAGAAACCTTGACAAAATTAATCAGGACTGGTACATTGCCTGACACAGTTTGTTTTACAAAGTCCTGCTCCTTTCACTGAGATGAAAGTGTAATACTGTAAGCACTTAGCAGCACCTACATTCAATTAATTCCCTGTGCTGGCAAGGAAGAATTGCACCACAGCAATCACACAMATCTGAGACCTGTGAAAGAGKAGCTAAAAGGAGAAATGCCATGATTTGCAAGTGCAGGAAAGGATACTTGGATTGAAAATTTATATTTTAGGGAGAGTAAGGAGAGAGATAAGAATGGTGAGAAGGCTTTGGTTTTTAGTCCCGTCTTTGTCCTGTGTGTGTGGAGCAGCAGAGAGGGGTGTGACGTGGTGTCTTCAGGGGAAGGCACGACCATATTCATGCAGACACTGGGAATTGGTTGTCTGGCCCCAGCAGAGCACCAGCTACTCACCATTACCCTGCTGTTTGCTCTGCCCTTGCCTCTGACTTCTCTGCACCATGCAGCAAGCCTCTTCTGCCCCAGCTGTTGTGAAACCAGTGCAGATGGGAGACTSTGCTCCCTTCTCTCTGGGGCAATCCCAAATGCTGTGCCCCATGGCTCCTAGGGAAGAGCAGATGATCAAGCCACGGTCCTCCAGAATGGTCAACAGAAGCAGGGGCAGAAGAAGTCAGTTATCTGCTGCAGCTTTGCGGTGTCTTCATGCTCTTGCATCCTGCATCAGCCCTCGTTGCGCCCACACCTCTCTTGGTGTCAGAGACGTGATCACATTTGCTGTGGGGAATGAYTCAGTCCCACCTCGACCACAGCAAGAGTGAGGACAGACCCCAAGTTCCTGGAGGAATGTGCTGGCAAGAGGACATAAACCCTGGCCACTTGTGTGGTTTGGCTWAGTGGCTGAAGTTGGTGTCTCCATCTCAAAGCCAGACAAAGAGCTGAGGGAAGAAACATCTCTTTCCTTTCTTTTTTTCCCACATTGTCCTGCAAATGAGCTGCAAGCAGTACAGTGCAGGGATGCACACAGAGGCACATGCATGAGCGCAAGGGAGGCAAGTGTGCACGTCTGGRGCTCAGGCTGTTACTGTTGGCAGATGCTGGTGCACACCAGCATAGGATCAGCTCAGCGTGTGCATGGTGAGGGCAGATAACAGCAACTGTCTAATGAAGAAAAACAATTCAGTTTTGTGCTGGCTGGTAGCAYTTGGCTCAGTTCTGCTCACTGTGGGTTCTGTTTGATGCAGTGTCCCTGCTCACGCACAGATGTGGTCCCTGCACACTGGTTGGGAGGGTTTGGCTGCTCCACTGCAGTGCCATGTCTGCCAGTGCTGGCAAGGCATTGTGCACGAGCAGGGCTTGGGGCCTCTCAATTAGGATTAGATTCAATTCCACTGTGGGATTCTGAGGAAAGATTAGAGAACAAGTAGGCACTAGAAATGACTGTGTCAAGAAATAAATTGATGAYAGTATGTATTAGAAAGGAAAAATGATGGAAGGATGGACTAGTCTGTTCTGGATGGAGGCATGGTGACAGGAAGAGTGAGTGGTTTCATTTTTCTCTTTAAATACAAGCTTCTTTGATTGTACAGCTGAAAGGCAAACTGGCAAAATCTACCTTGAGAGAAATGTAAGACCTTTGGAATGCATGGGAGAAATATTGGGCTTTTTGTAGCTGCATTGAGTCAGAACAGCAGTGGAGGAAGAGAGAGTGGGAAAACAACGGCTCTGACCCCCATAAGACCCCATTTACCCCAGAACCTCAGAAGGCACTGCATCCAGCTCTGCTGAGACCCACACGCTGCTCCTGAGTCAGGGTGAAATTGTTCGGTGCCTCTGGATCCTTCCCATGTGTTTTTCACCCCTCTGCCTGAACTGAGCTGCCACAGCTAGTGCTAGTGCTGGTGCATGTGGGGACTGGGATCTCTGCTGGGCACCACCACTGCCTGCTTCACACTGACCTCCTGGTGCTGTGATGGGCAAGAACAACAGTTCCACCTGGCTGCTCAGTGGGCTGTGAGCTGTTTCACCTCAAGGTAYTGCCTGCCATTATCCCCAAGGATATCTGTGCAGCTGGATGGGCCATGARGGGACATGGCAAACTGGGCACCCCSAAGAGGGCAGCCCCCAAAGAAYATCCCCAAAACTCCAGCTRGACATGGCATGCACATTTCAAAGTCTGATGAGCTGTTAACTTAGGCTTTTGCTCATTCRAGAGTGGCCAGTTTGACCAGGGAAGGTTTCTGTGCTTTCAGTAGCTTGAGTTTAGCTGGGATTTGAAGTATACAGCATTTCATTTTAGACTACTTGTGAGAATGCTTTTCACTGTCCTTGTGAAGCTTTCCASTATTCTCCAGGAAATATAGTTCCTGAGGCTGGGGCTCCTTAACCTGAAAGAAGACTATCTGTCCAGCCTGGGATAGCAGTTGTGGTGCCCTCAGCAGATAACACAAGACTACACTTGTGCAAACATTAATGTAATGATGACCTACTGAGKGGGCCTGCTTTAACACCGTTGGCTGTGGTGAAAAATTTTTTAGCTTTTAGTAAATAAACCTAGGTTGGATTGGCTCCAGCCTAGGAGTTTGTATACAGACATATTTGTAAGTGTTTATCCTGACCAGTGATTTAATGGACTCTCTTGCATTATTCTTGTGTACAGTAAAACTATCTTTCTAGTTGGCTAGGACCACACTCCCGAAAATTGCTTTACTTTGTTTAAACACAGCCCTTTGCAGTGGGTTTGTCTGATTTTGGATGTCTGGGTCACTAAGGATGCAACTGGGGACAACACAGATCCACATGCTGYGTACCAACTCCTGTTTTGCCACAGCACTGTGCAGGAGACACATTCCAGTGGCCCAAGTCCTCTATTTCCAACCCTTCGGGATTGCAGAAGCAGAGTACCACATGCTGTGGTAGGACACTCATCATGATGAAGTTTTCTTCTCTGATGGACTGTGCTGAGCAGTGAATTTTTCATACTGGGCAAGAGTAAATGCTGCCTGTGCTCTGTTTTTTGGATGCATCACCTTGTGCTCCCTTGGAAATTAAAAGGTGGTGGCTGGTGGTGAAGCCTGAACTGATTTCCTAATGTGGCACTGTGGACAAAAGCAGCCTAGAAGGAACAGCTGGGCTTGCCTGTTGGATTGATCCTGTTGGACCCACAGCAGTGAGGTAGCCCTGTGTTTTGCCAATGGTTAAACAGYGACTCTCCCTGAGATTCATCTTAGGAGTCTGGCTGTGTGATTCTTACTCTGTGCCTGGGCTTTTCAACCAGCAGCCCTCAAGTAATCACTCAGGTCATTTTGGAGTGAGCAGCAAAGCATTCGTCTGGAGGTTGTACAATAAGAGGAGATGGCAGGAGGTTCTCCAGCCTCMCAGAGGGGAAGGCTTTTGGCTCAGAGCATGTTACCAACAGCACCAGGCATGTGCGGGGCCATGGTAGTAGAACAGTTGGCCACACTCAGGCTATGCCCAAGGGCTGGGCAACAATTGGACCTGCAGAAACAGYGCTTGCTAGAGTCTGGGATGGGAAGTGAACAACCAAAAAATGCACCTTTGGCTTCACTGTCACTGATGCTTTCCTAAGGTGTCCACAGTGCCCACTGAGCTCTGGTAGCATCACCTTTTCCTGGTGAGGCCAGCTCCTCTGTGTCACTGAAGCAGCAGAAGTCACTGCCTCTGCAGCAAGGCCCATCCAGGGCTSTGAAGACCCTTGGCAATGTCTGCTGTCCCGAGTGTGTTGAAGGCAGGGAGCTTAGGAAGGAAGGCAGCCCTCAGACAGGGCCACTCATGAAAAAAAACCCTAAAGCCCCGTCTGTTCCAGAGCTGTTGCTTGCATTGGCTCATTGTTGCTCATCCAAACCTCCCTGATGGTCTTGGATGCACGTGGCTGAGTACGAGTCCTTCCAGGGGTTTTTTCCACACTGTGATATGCCTTACATCCCATGCATGTGAAACTGGTGACTTGCAGGCCAAACTGGTAGCACCTTGAAGAGAGCAAACTCCCTTCTTAGGATGGATTGGAGTTGGTTTCATTGTAGGTGTGCTTGGAAGGTTTCTTAAAACTGTGCTGGTTGGACAGATTGGTATCCCTCTGGTTACCAGTCAAAGACTCTTCCTCATTCAAACAAATAGTCCAGGTTCCTGGTGGTCCTTGAGTAATCAACCTATCTACCAGTGCTTAGCCCTGCAGGACAGAGAATTTTCACCAATATTTTTCAGGCCTTTTCTTGGTAAACAAGCGCTTTCATTGAAATACTCTGAATGCTTTGGGGTTCAATCCCCTCCTTTTAAAAGGAGGGGGGGAAATTAAAGAAGTTGGAGTATGGTAGTATGTTGGGCTTGGAATAGCTTGACTTTCTGTTCTGAAAAATAATCAACTTTTTCTGATTAAATTAATGAAGTTGATGTTTTGAGTAAAGGAATGGAAGAAGGTATCAAACAACAAGAGCAATGCAAAGCAATGGTAGCCTCCTTCTCCTGTGGAATGTGTGAATGCAATTTTCATTCTATTTACCCAGCCCTTATTGAAGCTTTGACTGGAGAGCTCTCTGACACCCATTGTCAGAGCACTGCAAGCTGGCACCTTTCCACCTTTGTCTTCCTCACAGTGGTCTCGTCTCTCTCGCAGGCTCCCCCTACTACTACAGCACCACCGCCCGYGGAGCAGCCGCACCAGCCGCTGCTGCTGCCTATGACCGCCACTGACGCCGGCGCTCGGGGCATCGGCACTGACAGCACGCACGTCTGGGATCATCCTGCTGCCACCATGCCAGCCACTCCAAAAGGGAAGGAGAAAGTAYCTAGTAGGAACATGATAACTGAAATCTTGCTCTTTAAGCTTGTTGAACTGATTATTGCATTCTTAAATCTGGTTGGGTCCTGCATCAAGCAGAGAAGCAGGAGGAAGTGGTACTCCTGAAGCTCTGTGTGGTCAAAAACGTGTGGTAGCTTCATGTTCTTTGCAGCCGGCTGGCTACTGCTTTAATCGCCTGCGGGTGCCATGGCTGTATCTGGGGATAAGGAAGAGATGTGAGCAGCTCCCCTGGGGGCAGCTCCCTCTTGCTGCACACTGAAACAGGCTGTGAGACTCAAGGCAATTTTCTTTTCTTTTCTTTTCTTATTTTTTTTTATAATTTTTTTCCTTTTTTTCTTTTTTCTTTTTTATTTTTTTTTCTGTGTGTGGCAAAGAAATTATCAGTCTACTCAATTTTACGCAAGCACACCACTGTAAATATTTGCTTGTTTGTATTACTGTAAGAGTAGCTTAAGCATAAACAGCAACATTGTACAAGTATGAACTCAAAACACATCCAAAAGTGTGTTTTGAAACTGGTGCACTGATTCAAAGAACTCAGTAAGCTTTAAGCAACTTTGAACCAGGTCAACACTCATTGTGGCTGTATTTTGGGCTGATGTTGTTTCTATATAGAGCATCCTATTTGACAGTTGTGTGTGATCATGCTATATGCTGGTATCAAACACATGGGCAACTGAAAGACATAGGCAATTTTGTGATACTTTACTGCTTAATATTCATTTATGTTCATTTGCCATCATACTAAACACTGGAACAAATTCACTGGTTTCAAGTTAAGCAGCATCTAGGAAGGAATTCCTAAATAACTGTTGACACCTTACGTATATCTCTATAGATTGTGTGCTAAATCCCAGTCATGAAAACCCTGAGAGGAAGGCAGAGAAACTCTGTGGTTATGATTTTTGTTAAGTGCATATATTGAGCGGGGTGTTACCAGGYGTGAGGGCGGCTGCACTCACTTTCCAAGCCAAGCTGAAGGGGAAAGCACTTGTTTCAGAGTGTCTGTACATTTCTGTGAAGGCATTGCAGATTCCAGCACTGTAGTCTAGACATGCCTGAGGGGAATTTTGCTAATTCCATGTTTCTTCCCTCCTATCTGAATAGGAAGCACTAATAGTCACACGWTTCAATGTGCACCTTGTGGGGGGCTAAATTAAGATAGCAGAGCAGCTACAACTGATCACTAAGCAGCTACACCAATCACTGCCTCTCCATGGAGCCAGGACAACAGCTGATCTCTCCCTGAAACYTCCCCCTACCCCAGACCAAGGCACAGACAACCTCAGCCACATAAGGATGATGGTCATGACCCCATCCCTTCCCTCCTGAGGGCAGTGGAGAAGCTCCCTGATCCTGTTGAGATGAAGATCTAGCTGTAGCCTCCTTGCTCCTGACCCAACCATCCTCATCCACCCAGAGCTGCCTGGGCTCTGCTGAGAGGTCCTGTTGGTGCTTGCCTGCAGAAGAAAGGCTGTTGGTGTCAAACTTGAGATGCTGTGGAGGGACATTCAAGCAGGTATTGACCAGGTTCTCTCTGTCAGCACCTGACTTAACACTATTCTCTCTCCTCCCTCCCATCGCTTGTGCTGCATATCTGGTATCTGTAGTGGCCGCTGATCTGCTGAGAAATTCTCTGTCCTGCTCCAGTGGCATCTTCTCATGGTGTGGAAATGCAGCCATCACTTCCAAGTTTCCAGGGCAGAGGTGTTCCAATCCTCAGCAGCCATGGAGACATCCAGGTGCCACCAGCTCAGTGTTCTGACATTTCAGCGTGATGTTCCCAGACCCCACCAGAGATTTTAGCCAGAGTCTTTTAAACTAATGCAGAAATAAGTTTTGTGACAAACTTATCAGTGAGATGAGTGCCACTTTTAATCTTTCAGCAATTAATTACTGATACAACCTGTTTTTAACAAAAGACAAGTAACAGCATGGAAAATTTACACAAGGAACCTTCTGAAGCCCTGCTTTGGGTTCATCCCTATCTGCATACCCCATGATTGTTTGCACTCTTTGGACAGAACTGGAAAGGGCATTTCAGTCCCTGGGACCAYGTGCAGGAGCCTGGCCAAGGGGTATGCACTGTCTCCACTCTGAGCACATGCACCCTCTCTGTGAGCCTGGGAAAGGATGTGTCTGTCCAGTGCCTTTGCTGAGAGATGAGAAACAAGGATTTGAGCACCAATGCTGGTGATGTGTCTGGAGCAGAGGTGTGCTGAGTTACACCAGCTGTTGGGACACCATCAGGCTTGGCTAAGACACGTTTGTGTGCCCAGTGAGGGAAGTGCAGCTCATTGGCCCGTGGGTGCTTCACTCACTCTGCCTACTCTCCTGCAACCACAATACTTTTACTTGTTTCCTCAGCAGCATGGATTGTGTGAGGTACATTAATTCATAAAACATTAAGAATACCAAACATGATATTTCAGCAGATRTTATCATACTCATTCCAGAAGTGCTTGTAGTTGGACTGGGAACTTAGGAAAGAGATGACAGGTGTATTTTCTCCAAAAGATGGATGTGGGAATGACACTGGCTGAAGTTACCCAAAGTGCTCAGGCCTGGCTGGCCTCAAGGCTTTCATCAGGGCAGGCCTTGGCCCGGCAGGCAAGGTGGTGGGCTCCATCCCAGGGACTCTGTGGTTGCACAGGCAGCTCCTGAGGGGAAACCCAAAACTCCCACCCCTGCGCATRCAAAGAAGGACTTGTGCCTGACCCATCTCCCAAAACATGGCAGCCATGGCTCACTCACATCTGCTGGGACATCCTTCTGTCATGAGCARCCAGTACAAGTTAGACCAGTATTCATGCCATGCTGCTGGAAAAGGCACTTCTTGAACAGTATTTTCTGGTTTTGGGAATATTTCACCTGAGATGTACAAACTGCTTTCCTCAGGAAGGCTTTCTGTCCATAGTCTTCATTGTGGAAATCCTCCTCCTTGGGGAGCATCTTTGAAAGGTCCTATTGGTAGAAGGTTGTTATCTGGGGACGACGGAAGATAGCCTACCTGCATCTATCCTCTATGGTCTCACTATTTCATGGGGCAGGGGTTACCAGGTGAGGTGGAGGTGGAARCAGATGACCCTTGAGGGCTGCAAAAAGGGGTGAAGAGCCAGCCCAGTGCTGGGGCTTGGGGTGCCCTGCTAATCCWTTACTCAGGTGGGATGCCCTGCAGAGCAGTGAATCATTACTAAACCCTTGCAGAAATCAACCCCACAAAGTGCCTTCAGGCAGTTTCAGCACTGAACTCTGTAAAACACTTGGTTAGAYTGAGGGTTTTCCAGTACTTGACACTCCAGCAATAATTTTATCAAATACATTGCTGACCCAGGCTAAGAAATTAAATCTGAGAGGTGGAGARGGACAATGCTGCTGTAAGACTAAATCAGTGGAGGCTGGAGCYAGGATTGCATGAACTGACTTGTTGAGTAAACCTTCAGTTAAATGCTGTCAGACTGTGACCGCACAGAAGACACAAAATGTTGTGGACACTGAGTTTGTTTATCATCTGTGTCTGAAGGTTCAGTTATTATTGTTGGGCAGCTCTACTGATTGCAGAGCTCTGGATGTCTCAGGACTGGATCAACAGATCAAAAGTTTTGTTTGATCACTGTTGAATTGGGAAAACACTTGGGGCTCTGGCGTCATGGGGCTGGAGAGTGACTGTTCATTCCAAGATGTCTGGGAGGTTCTCTGATTGAACTGGCCGGTGTTAGGACAACTCTGGTGTTTGAGGCACTTGGGAAAGAGATGGTGAAGAAAGAAACAGCACCAGGGTAYGTGGAGCTCACAATCTGTCACCCCTCCTTGACTCCCTGTGACCGARTGCTCTTGGTGCTGGAGTGTGAGGGCAGCGCAGTGGGAGAGAGTGGCATGGTGGGTGAGGGAGGTGTGATGRCCTCGCTGTACCAGGCCTTAGCAGTCACCAGATGTTGATAAATGCTTTGCCATGCYGGTCTTAGCTAATGGGGTTATATTCCTGGTTTTCTTTTTCTTTAATTTATGTATTTTACACATCCTTCAGTATGGAGGAGAGAGGAAGCCRTGTTATGGTCTTGCTTATTTCCAGATGATGGTACCCGTAGCTTCAAGGGCTATGGCCTGTAGCAGAGTCAACTTGTGTAGCTGTCACTGGAKGCAATGTGGGTCTGACCAAGTGTCCCTCCCAGTGCCATGCTCTTTTCTCCATGCACGTGTTACTGGGAGGTATGAGGCCCAAGAGGTAGCACTAGGCTGAGYCACCTCATGACTCCCAGCAAACTCTGGAAAAGCCTGATTTTCTTCTGAATTTGTTGATGAAATGTTAGAGGACCAACAGCTCTTGGCTAATGTGCCCTGAAGTCTCACCAAGCATTCAAGTGATGGTCACACGTGGCTGTTGTTGGGCAGAGCTGGGTCAGGCAGCCAGCACTGACAGAGGCACTGGGCACACATTCCAGGCTGCAGCCAACTGCCACTCCGCTCTTGAGGCAGAGTGCTCAGTAGCAACACAAGGCTGGGGATGCCAGCTGGGAAGCCCTGTAGTTCCTCAGACCTGCTCTTGTCACAGGTACATGTTACCACAGTATGACAAACAAAAGGATCTGAAAGTATCAAAACCTTTTTTCTCTGGTTGAGCTAATGAGACKTGACATGCCAAGGCTGAGTGAAAAGCATGTCAAAGTGGTGCCCGGATTGCTCACCTTGGCAGCACAGCTGGCACAGGTGTCAGCTCCAGCAGTGGCCTCACTCACCAGTCCAGTGAAAGGCTCACAGAATGCAGGAGCTCCAGGGTGGAGCCAGATGGAAAGGACTGAGATGGACACAGCTGCAGCATTGCTGGGTGGGCAGGCGTGCATGTAGGGATTGCTGTCTACACACCTGTATGTGTAGGCACACTTGAGTATCTCAGAAGCTTCAGGGGTTGTGGAGAGGTGGACCCTAGTCCTGCATCAGCCCCAGACCCCACCCAGCCAGACCCCTGTGTCCAAGGTCTCTGGCTCTGCCTTGTCTAAATGAGGCAGGAAAAATGGCTGGTGGGCATTTAGACCTGCCTTTCCATTTTTATGAGCCTCCTGTGGGAAAAAAAATCTTGTCCTGGTTTTTCAC
Source organism: Alauda arvensis (assembly GCA_902810485.1). Taxonomy (NCBI): domain Eukaryota; kingdom Metazoa; phylum Chordata; class Aves; order Passeriformes; family Alaudidae; genus Alauda; species Alauda arvensis. The sequence goes on along the minus strand of CADDXX010000984.1, from coordinate 141,170 downwards.
TTTGCGTAGTGGCCTTTGTACATTCCAAAATTACAGAAACTCATTTCATTGCAAAGGGAATTCCTTTCCAAGAAAAAAAAAAGATTTACAGACAAACTACTGTGTGTTAGGGACTTCTGGCATCAAAGAAATACATATCTATTGTATCCACCAAAGTCTGCAATGCCTGCATTGAACCTTACTTCTTTAAAAAGAGAGGAAAAAGAAAGAGAGGGAGAAAAAGACAAGCCTCCTCACCTTGAAAAGTCCATAAAATAACTTACAAAAAAATCCTAAAAATAACTGTTGAATTGCCTTTGAAAGTAGGGGATAACATCTGTTGCAAAACAGATGAAAAAATGCTTCTTAAAATGTGTATGTTTTGTATTCTTTTTTTCTAGTAGGAAAAGAACAAACTTGAAATCTTGGTGTTTTTTCCTTAGTGCTGTGTGTTGCTTTTGTGTGTTATAATATTTGAATGTAATTACAGCAGTGCCAATTTGCCAAAGATGTCGAACATTATTTTGGGGATTTTGTTTTGGGTTTTGTTTTGGGTAGCAAAAAGGGAGCTGGGCTGGGGACCAGGGGTGCTAAGGCATGGGTCAAAAAGGAGGGGCTGTTTGAAGGGTTTTGGTTTTGGGGGGTTTTGTTTGATTTTTTGTTTGTTTTTTTTTTAATTCTTTTTCCTGTCAATACTGGAATTTGTGATTTTATTCTAAGTTAAATGGTTGACTGCAACACTTTTTATTTTTAGATTAGTTGAAGAAACATGCAATAAGATTGGCGTAGTTCAATATCTGTGTGTCTTTTCATGAGAGTGACTGTTACTTGTGGACATTTGGTTTTATGTAACCTTTATGTGAGATAATTATTTGTAAATATTTACCATAATTTTATTGGTTCCTAAAATAAAAGTAATTTTTTTAAGTTCAAAATGCCTGCTTTCACTCTTGTTCTCACCTTGTGTTCTGCCTTTCTAGGGAAAAAAAATTGCCAGGTAGTTGCATTGAAGTGGGACATTGGAGGCCCTCATGGAAAAGCATCCCTCAGGCATGCWGAGGCACTGCAGCCCGGTGTCACCAAGCACCCTCACCCACTGTGTGTGGCAGAGCCACCACAAAATGATGGGATCAGTGTTGGTGAAGAGTGTCAGGTTCTCAAGTGTTCCTTGGTCCTGTGGGGAGATTGTTCTCCCCATGAAGCAGAGGCACCTCCCAAGACAACCCCGGATGCAAGGTGGAATGGTTTGCTGGGTACTGGAGTCAGGTACTGTTCAGAAAATCCTGAAGGCATCTCTCCTGTTGAAGATTACAGTTGTTTGTCTGAGGCCTTCCCTGCTTTGGAGCAGGGCTCTACTGTACTTCTGTGGGAGAGGGTGTCCTCTGGCTGCTGAGGGAAAAGTACTCCCAAGCATGGGGATTTTGCCCCAGCAGCCTTTYTGTTCCAAGTCAAAATCTCTTGTCCAGTGTAGGACAGATGGGAAGAGCCTCAGCTTCTGCCCATGTAASTGCCAACAGCAGAAACAGGGTTGCACTGGCCCTGGAGGGTGGGAGAACTCTCCTTGCCCCTGCCCTAGAGTCCATCCTGCCTGTATCATGAAATGCCTGTACTGACACGTATATATATACACCATTAGTAGCTGGAAAAATCTTGCTAACCACTACTGTCCTATACCACTCTTCTAAAAATGAGCTATGCTAATAACTGATGAATAATCTATTCTCAATGAGTTACATATAAATGTATCTACCTCTGGATGCACAGGCATTCTAGAGGGTTGCTTTGTGCTCCTTTGATGCTTTTCCAAGCTCACATTTCTCTCCACCTGCCATCTCATGGCAGCACCTCTGTCCTCCTCTTCAGGGCACGCACCTCTAAGGGCATGCATGCCCTCGGGACTGCTGGTCTGCGTGGCCGGAGCCAAACCTCTTGTGTAGCCATGAGGTGTGAGAAATATTCTTGGATCATCATCACAAGTGTCTTGCATGCACTGGTGGATTCTGCCACAGTGCCCCAGTTTGCCCAAGCAGGGGGTTTTTATGAAACAATAATAAGAAAATGCTCAAATTGTTTGACATCAGCTTGTGTTGGACCTGAACAATTGTAATCCCTGTGTGAATTCTAACACCCTTCTAGCAACTGAGATTGCAGTTTTTAATTAATAGATTCACAGTGTGCTTGAGGTTGGAAGACACCTTTAAGACATCTTGTTCCATCCTCCTGCCATAGGCAGGGACATGTTCCACTAGACCATGTTGCTCAAAGTCCCAACAAACCCATGTAAATTGACAAAAAAGGGAATGACAGTGAAGGTGTCCGGAACTTTCACCCTTACACTTTCTGAATTCCTAATGATTTACTGTTGATGTTGCRTACCCCATTTAGCTGGGATGGAGTTAATGACCGTCATAGCAGCCGGTATGGTGCAGTGCTCTGGATTTGTGGCCAAAACAGGGTTGGTAACACACCAAAAATTGGCTCTCACTGGGCAAACTARCATAGTATCAAGTGTCAGAGAGGAGCCTTGGGTGGGAAAAAAKGTGGTAGGGGGGAAACTGGAGGGCTGACACCAGCTGACCAAAGGGATATCTGTACAACACAGTGCCATACTCACCAGCAGGAACCAGGGAGGGTGTTTTTCCAAAGCAGGTGTTGCTTAGGTGTTATTAGTCTGTTTGTGGGAGGCTGTGAGTGGATGCCTTTATTTTTTATTTTCCTCCATCCTTTGGGTAACCTTTGTTTCAACCCTTCAGTTTTCTCACTGCCACTCTTCCTTTTTTCTCTCCCATCTTGTTGTGGCAGGATTAAATAAAAGGCCACCTGAACACTGAGCTGCTGGCCATGTTAAATTCTCCACAGCAATGCACTCCTTATAACAAACAGTGACATTGATTTTGACAGTTAAAATCCACCAGGAGGTTCAGGGCAATGGGTCTGTGTCCCAGTACCATACATTTCCGTTTYAAACCTGAGAAATGGAACTCACAGAACTTTTCAGAATTCAGGAAATAATTGTAGATCAGTAAAATCACAGTCATTGGACTCTTGGGCAATGGGCAGAGAGGCAGAATTAAGCCACCCAGCAGCATACAWCCAGTGTTTACTTGATGCCCAGCAGGCTCCACTTTAGGAAGAAGCCTGCACTCTGTGCTGGCAGCATAAAGCAGGGATGCTTCCATGCAGTCGTATTTCAGAGTGGAGTGGGTATTCTTACACTTGAACCTGTAGTATAATGGAGTGCACTTAAGAAGAACAAGTGTTCAAAAATCAATTTTCCGTAATTGCCAAGTACATCCTGCAGCACTTGTCCAGCCAGGCTGGACTGGTGATGCATTCTGCTCCATCCCTATTGCTCCTCTCTTGATGTCCTGATGTATTTTCCATGCACCATGCGCACGTTACAGCTCTTTGGGATGCACAGATTTTGGAGTAGCCCATCACATCCCCCACTTTATGTGGACTGGTGTTTGCCACTATCATATTTCACTGTGGGAAACTGCAAGGAGTTATTTTWAAAATGGATGGTCAGGAATGAAATTAAGCCAAACGAGGCAAATGTGGTATCTGAGAACCATGCAGTGGAAAAAAAAAAAGGACAAAGGAGTTGCCCAAACCAAAGAGGGCTAGAAAGGACAGAAAAGAATGTAGGAAAATGGGAAAGGAGTCGGGGAGAGGAGAGACGGAAGAGAGGCAGAGGGAGAGAAGGAGAGGGAAAGAGRGAGAGGGAGAGGCAGAAGGGAGCGTTATCASCGGAGGTCGGGGAGCGCCGTGGATGTCTCCGAGCTGCGCACGCTGCCTGCCTGTGCCGCGGGGGACCGCACCCGAGGTGAGGAGCGCTCGGACAGGAGGTCCAGAACTCCGGACAGGGTGGCGGCAAGGATTGCTGCGGCGGGCTGGCTTGGGGGTGGGTGGGGTGGGACACAGGGGGCTCAGGCGGGGACGCAGAGATGAAGCAGGCTGGATGTTGTTGGTAGGGGACACGGGGAGGCAGGACAGACGTGAGAGAGAGCAAGAGGCAGTGAAGGCAGGAGAGCCAAAAGGCAGGCTGAGGTCAGGGCAAAAGGGACAAAACAGGGGCTACAGCCCGGGCAAAGGAGTAGCGAGCCCGTGAGCAAGCTGGAGCCAAAGCAAAAGGCACAAGACCCAAAAGGYCCCTACACTCTAAAAGCCCAAAGCCAAAAAGCAAGTCTCAAAAAAGCTCCCAAACAACAGCTCTCGAAAAAAAGCCTCCATTCAAAAAGCAAGATTTGGAAAGCCACAAGCAAAAAAAAAAAAAACAACCCAAAACAAAGCCCAGTCTCCACAGCCTGGGGCCTTGTGACACAGTTACTTTTTATGCCCCTGGCGCCTGCCAAAGCCTGCCAGCTGACAGGAAACCCTTGGCGCTGTCTGATGTTCCAGTGCAGTCCATTGTTAGAGATCTTACCATCTGACTGGAGAGTGTCTCTGGGGTACAGTGTCGTTGGTGTTCCTCTGCTGACTGCCTGTCCCGTGGGAGACATGAAMCTCTTGGCCAGGCAAAGTGGCCCCAGAGACAAGGTTTTCYTCCATCTTCTCCTAGCTGCCTCCTGGACCTTGCACTTGTGCAACCCCTCCAACATATGCCTCTGACAACCATTGTTAAGGCAAATCAAAATAAAATYGGCTCCTCACAGCCATCCACTGGCTCCTGTCAAGGCACTGGTGYCCTGAGGAATGCAGTATCACCAGATGGAGCAGGAATCCCTTGCACTGCCCTCTGAGCTATCAGACCTTCGGAATCCATTGCGTCACAGTGCATGTCTCACCTCCCAGACAGCAAGGTCCTGGAAGGGTCTGGGGTTTGGAGACCACTCTCAGCAGCTGTGTGCTCAAAGTACTGTAGAGACAGCATGAAAGGTGGGTTTGTTCACCTGGACAAGGRGTCTCTCCTGTCAGGGCGACCTTATCATCCCTTCCAAAATTTGAGAGGGGTCCAAGAGAGCTGGAGAGGGGTTTTGGACAAGGGCCTGGTGAGACTGGGCAAGGCTTTCCACTGACAGAGGACAGGGATGGATTGGATATTGGGAAGAAATTACTCCCTAGTGAGGCCCTGGCACAGGCTACCCAGAGAAACTGTGGTTGTGCCATCCTGGCAAGTGTTCAGAAAAGTGTTTAGGTTGGAAAAGGCTTGGAGTTTGGATSTGGTCTAGTGAGACGTGTCCCTTCTCATGGCAGGGCATGAAACCAGATGAGATTTCAAGGTCCTTTCCAGCTCCAATTTTCTGTGGTTCTAAGATTCTCTTAGTGCATCCCCCAACACTTCTTGAAGATGGCAGAGAGTGGATGAACCAAACTGACTTTTCCTTGCAGAGCCTGTGCCAGTGACCGGTCAGGCTGCTGTGGAGATTCGTGTCCTAGCAGCAAAAGGGGCTGTACAGGAGAATCCTGGGAGCCATATTGTGGCTGTCCTGTGTTTGCAACAGCAGGGGTTGCCATTCCTTGCTCTGTTTTTTATACTTTTTGTGCTTCTGCTGTCTTTCAGCCTTGCTAGGTTAAAAGAGGAAGGAGTCGTCTATCCTGCAGCAGGCAGGCAGTGCCCGTTCCTCATTAAGCCCTTCCACGTCTGGATGTGAAATGCCATGGCAGCCTGCTGGTAGCAGAACAGTGGGATTAGACCTGACAAAATTGCGGTGAGAGGCATGGAATCTTCCTGTCTCTCCAGGTGTTAGGCCCCATACTGCTTCCTTCAGTGAGAATGCCCTTCAAGGATGCAAATACAGTTTTAGCTCGAACCTTCCTACAAATGGCCATTGTTTAAGATGCCCGGGAATTGTCATTTATACTTTTAATGAATAGGAAATGCAGACCCTTTGTTAAGCAAAGGGATGTCTYTGTATTGTAACAGATTTTGAAGACAAGGGCAATATGCAGTCGAGCCAGGAAAGTCAGGAGCAGAGATGGTGGGYACACAGGAGCTGGTACAAAGAGATCAAAGTGACAGCTCCTTTGCCAGGAGCCCTGCAGTGGGCCATGATGTCTGTGAGCAGGAACATCTGGAAATAATGTCACAGGCAGCTGGTGAAGATTCATGGCTTCTGTCTCAAGATTTCATGACCTATTTTCCTTCCCAGAAATCCCCCCAAAACTTGAAATGCCCTAAGGAGAAAATTCCTTATGTGTACATGCACTTTCTTGAAGCATCTAGGAAGTGTCTTTTTATGACAGAGTTTCCCAAGCAGTGGGGCTACTGATCATTCCTGAACAGTGAACTGAGAAGCATGCTCCAGCTGCCACTCAGCTGAATGGACTTCTTTGTGCCTACAAATTTGTTGTAACTCTCATTCATTCAACCTTCAAAGGCTTTGCTGGACAAGAGGCTTAGGGCCCACCTGAAACTGGATYCCATGCCCTTACTTCAAACGGAGCAGTAGGCATTGAAAATGTAGCCAATGTTTGTTGCCATACACACGAAAAACTGACCCACAGCAAAACAGGGAGACTTTGGCAGGCTGCAGCCACCTCCCATAAAAGTCAAGGCCAGGAATTAGCATGTTTTTCAAAATCATCAAAAGAATAGGAATTAATTCCACAGAGAACTTCCAAAAGGTATAAATTTATGCATCCTGCTGCACAATCTCATCTGTATGTGCAAAAAGACACAGTGGTGCTAGAAAGTGCAAGAGCCATGTGGAAGGAAGGACTGGTTCCTGGCTAGCCCCCCTAATTGATGCTCTGGACATGATGTTCTATTGTGYAGAATACCCCTTTGAGCAGTTTGGGACAGCTGCCTTGGCCACGCTTTCTCCAGCTGCTTTCTCACCTCCTCTCTGTTGGGAAATGGAATTATTTGTTTGTGGACAACAGAAAARCCCTAGATTTAAGATAAGCACTACTTAGCATCAACCAAACATCTGTGTGTTATCGACCTTACTCTCATCCTGACTTCAAAACACAACACTGCACCAGCTCCTGGGAAGAAAATMATTTCAGCCAAAASCAGGACTCYCCATCCCAGCCAACACATYTAGATCAGACTGAGGGKGATGCTCCAGTCATCCCTTCCATCYTATGCTCCCATTAAGCCTCTGCCTCCTCACAGCACCAGGAAAGTCACACCTGATAGAAGRCCACTTAATTCTGACTCCTAACTCTATTAACCCCCTTGTAAACAGTCTCTTACAACACTTCAAATTGTCCATTATGGCAGCAATGCTTAATTAAGGTGGAACTGACAAATGGAGTCATCATGATTAATGTTATTATAATGAATACATCTGCAGTTTGGTATAATGCACAGAATGTCTGACTTCCCAGGAAATGCTCAGAATAGAGAGGTTGTCTTTTATATTCATAGGGATAGAATAATTCTTCTGAAGGAATTTCTCTGTAATTTAGCATGAATTAATGTCTCCTTATCACACTGAGTTACCCAGAGCGCCAATTTATCTAAATCCTATATATGAAATGTGGACTCTTGTCTAAGAACACCCAATAATGGAGAAATCCTTTGAAAGAATACATTTAGTGTAGATCATTAAGGCTCAGTCTACTAAGTGGCCTTTAAATTAAATAAAGTTAAATAAACTCTTTAATATACCACTGTTAACTTTTTCCTTAACAAACATATTAAGGCCTTTTTCATTTATACACAGCTGATGCAAGCATATGATAACTAAAATGTTCCATTTGCAGAGGAAAACATAATTCAGAGTGTCTGCATGGTAAGGAAGGGGAGGAGTCTGGCACACCAGCCTCACATCTCTGGATGCCAGGTCTGTATGCCAGTCCTGCAGGAATTCACTGTAGGTTTGTCTCTACAGCCTGCCTCTGGGGTTAGCCAGAAGTGTTGGAGAATCATAGAAGGTCCTAGAAGCATTCTTGGTCGGGAGCGACCCCAAGTTTGATCAAATCCAGCTCCTGGAAGTCCTTGCAGAACTCAGATCTCCAGACCTAGCTTTGGACATTGTCTCTCCCTCACACATAATCTCTGCTGGTTGGTTTTGCTGGATTTCTTCCTCAGCACCTATTTAGTTCTGAGTAGGTGCCAATGTGTGGATGTTTTTCCCATATATTTTCACCTTTTCAMATACTCAATAAAAATTTAAATGAGAAGACCTCGGCTTCTTTAAAATCTATTATACCTAGGAACWTATTCTGTAAAATTAAGCATTTTTAGGACACAACCACAACATAATATCAAGATGCTTTTTTTTTTTTTTTACTTGTTGTGATTCATGTGTTTTTAGAAATTATGACTACAGTTTTCTGTTTCATGCCATTGCATTTCACAAATCACCTGCATGCTGACCCAGTTGTACCTCCCTCCTTGCTATGTCACAGACAGTTGTACCTGGTCCATATTATTTTCATATTCATGGCATGCCTGTGCCATGCCTTTCCTTCTCAGCRCTATGTACCACCACATTCTGCCTCTCTTTTAGTCAGAATCCAAGTGGAAAGCTTTGTGCCTACTTCTCCCGCAGATAACTGTGCCAGGACAACCAGCTTTGCCCCTGACATGTGGAAACTTGTGATTGCACCACATTTAAGGGGCTGTCCTCTTTCCTTTACAGCCTCTTTCCTCCTTTCAACTCTCAGCTAGTGGCGCTCTCTGCCTATTCCCTCTCAGCTGCAAGTCCCACCATGCACATTTGAGCCTTGCAAGGACCAAAGACCTGGACAGACCTCTTGCATAAAGCTTATAGTCCCAGCTAACATAATAATTCTCTGCTACGTTCATTTCTTTCACACTCACAAAAGGAAGGCTCAAAACTACCACATGCATGTTGCTTACTAATCCRTGACTAATGTGACCAACATGAAACTCTGACGCTCTATACCCACATACCACCACTGGAAGAGAAAGGTGTGTGCAGCAGAAGTTCTCCTACTGTAAGGGGGAAAAAAAGTAAAAATAACATTCAGCTCCAGTGTAACAACTAAAAAAACTTTTAATTGTTTTCCCTTCTCTTATATTTTATGCTTGGCTGATTCTGCTTATGGGCCCTGGAAAGGCTAGCTCATCAGTTTTTGTTGTTAATCAAGAAGAGTAATGGTGTAAGTTATAAAGACATGAGATGATTCTTTGCTGAATAGGATAACAACTTTCAGAAAGCACAAAGTAGTTATTTCAAACTTTTTTTTTTTTTTAATTAGGAAATTATAAGACTGCTATCTGAGTAAGCAAGGACCCCAAACGTGAYGAGAATCTCGAATGGAGGAAGGGTTTCTCCTGTGTTGCTGGTGCAGCAGTTGCTGGTTTAGAAGTAGGGCTCTCACAGGGCATTAGTGGCTAAGGGCACCATAGCACTACTCTGCTAAGGATCAGAAAACATACTGCAGCTAGGGAAAATGGTGRGAGAATTCTCCAAGTACCCCTGATCCCATGATAAGTACTGCAGCAAGGACTGTGAGAGTGGCATTGACACCTCCCAGAGGGTGCCATGTGTCCTCAGATGTGGGGCAGGAAGAGGGAGAACATCACAAGTCCAGCTGACTTGAAACATGAATTCCTGGCCCATCTTCCAGTTTATGGCCCACAGACCACCCAGTCCCCCCAGGGACCCTGCGTGGGCAAGCTCACACAAAGGCCACCTATGTGGTGTGCTTCACCCTCTCTGCAAGACAGAGTTTGGGTGTCAAGACTGCTGCTGCACTGGTGACCAACTGCTGAGGCGTAGGAAAGGGACGTCTTTTCAGGGGTGMACTGGAGCTACCTTGAAGCCCACTGGCTGCTTCCTGCAGCCTTGCAATGGCTCATGGCTCACCCCCATCTTCCCATGGTCATTCCATCTGCTGGGAAAGCACTGGCATGTGTGCAGTTTTTCTTATCTGTGGGGCAAAGAAGGGCCCCAAAGAGAAGAAGGCTGGGAGTGATGTGAAGCTGKGAGAGAGGCTGGTGATGGAGGGTGCAGAGGCCAGTGATGGACAGGAGAGGAAGAAGGACCCTATTGTGGTGCCAGGAGCTGGACTGTGTTGCTGCCAGAGAGATGAGACCAAGGTGGGACATGGGCAAGGTCTGACTGCTGAAACAAGTCCTTGTAGTGCTGATTGGTCCTTAAAGCCTTCCTATCATGGGTTCAGTGTGCAACACTAATCACACTGTTTGCAATGCACTTCATCAGGGAAATTAAATGCAAAAAAGCAGTGGCTTATTGCAAGACAGGATTTGACAAGGATTTGACAGCTAAGAGAAAACTCTTTGGGCAGGGTAACCTGTGCTACACAGCAAAAGCAAGCTATTTCTAGTAAGTATTGGTGATATTCAACACAAGCCTACAAACTGCTGAAATAAGTGGAGTGAGATAGTCTACCTCACTCTAAATATCATGTCTGATTTCAATTTCATTATTAGCAGTAATTTTCTTCTCCAACYAGGAAACTTTGAGGGAAGAGATGGCTAAATTTTTAAAGCACAGCTAGGAATTACCACTGTATCATGAAATCCTTTTGCTGTGTATGTACTGAGTTCTGAAGTGGATTTAAATGGATGAACTCTGGTGCAGYCTGCTCAGCAATGCATGAAGAAAAGGCTGGAGGTGTAGAAAATGTCAGGYACCTTTCTCATATGCATATCAGACTATTAGTAAAGATAAAATTATCTTTGTGTTTTCAGTTTATAATGTCTCTTTTGGAACAGGAAGGAACAGCATTGATTATGATTTGCTGTTTTCACTGCTTTGTGTGGTTATTTGGAACAGGTCAAGAATCACACCCAGAACAGGCACTAGGTGGAGAGGAATAAGGGCACACAAATAAGAAAAGTTTCTGCTTTTTGAAGCCAGGACATTGCTTCTGTGGGGATGTCCTCACTTCTCTGTGGGTGACCCAACATGCAGGACTCAGAGACCAGAGTGAGGAGAAGGGGATGCCAGTTGATGGGAATTCCCAGAGCCAAGGTGATGTTCCTGGGGACAAGTGGTGTTCCTGGGCCTGATTTACACCCTGATCCTGATGGTATTTGTGCACTTTGGAAACAGTGCTGAACAAAAAATCATTAAATATGGCAGAGACTATTACAGTTTCTTCTATCCATCTTTAACTTGTAATTAAGGTATTCTGAAGTGTCAGAGGAATGGGACCCAAGATGCCAAAATAAGATACTCCAGATCTCCTGTCTTTGCAGCCCACCTCTGAGAGTTCAGATTTCTGTAAATATGAGCGTTTGGAATAATTTGTGGAGTAAAGTTTCATAAAGGCAAACTATAACTTCAAGCACAAACCCTGAGTACTCTCTGAATCCAGAACAGAAGCCCAGAATTGAGAAAATCTGAAGATGCAGCTGAGCACATCAGACATGGACTAAACCAACCCCTGAAAAAACGTGCAAACAACCCTGTTATCTGGCTTTGCTCTTGACATACATCTAAGCACCAGGGGGACAGAAGGAACAGTRGGCTGTCCGTGGTGCCCATTCAAGATCCACTTCTACAAGCCCAGGGGAGCAAAGGGGAAGAGAAGCAGTTGGGAACCCCAATTAGGAATTCACTGGAACAGCCCATACAGGATCCTTGCAAGTTTGTCCCAGGGAAGGCTCAGGGAAACAGGGGCAACTACCAACCAGWCAAAATCTGTGCTCTGCTGCTGGAGGGATATATATATATTCTTGATGGGTATTCCTACTGATGGACTCTGTCTTGCTCAGCAAGAGAAGAACTGGTGTTCCCTGTGTTCCTGTATGCACTGTATCCATGAGACTGKGTTGAGCTGTGTGTCTGGCTGCCTTCACATGTACAAACATATGTGTGTGCTTCTGAACAACCTCCTTGGAGCACATGCTCAAGCTGCTTCTGGCTGGACCTCACCTGGGCTGTTGGACCCAGCAATAATCCCATCTCTCACTGAAACAAGTGAGACGTCTCCCGTATTTCACTGAAACAGTGCTGCATTCTCCATGTGCATGATCCTTTCCACACCAAAAATTGTCTCAAATTGTCAGATCTGCAAAATTTCCATCTGCACTGTTTCTCTCGGCTGATGTCAAAGTCGCATCATGGACATTTTATCTATCACTAGCGGGAGATTGAACCTCATGTTCAAACATGAGCAGCCCTTTAGTAAGAAAAGTAGCAGTTTTTCCTGGGGGTGCACTTCAGCCTCCACAGATCCTGTGCCCTTTCTYCAGAGCTGCTAACAGCTGAGAAACACTTTCCAATCAGGAGGAATGAGGGTCCCCTGCCCAGTGCAGATCCCACCCTCCTGCACCTCTGAGGAGAATGGCATGAGGTCACAGAGCATCCTCCTGTCAAGCACTTCCTGCCTGCAATGGCACAGCAATGCCTCTCTGTTCTCTTTCAATGCAGATTTAAAGCACTAAATCTTAAAATATTCATCTGTCCCTCTATTTCTCAGATCCTGGATTTCTGTCCCCTCCAATGATTTTCAGAATTTTATTAGAAAGGCAGTCCTCAGAAATTCCAGACTGATGTCTGTATTAAAGGTATTAAATACACTTATGTACATCTATAGAATGGCATCCCAAGTGTGAGGAAAGAAGGTAATGTTCCTAGGACTTGGCCAACTCCAYAAGGAACACCCTCTGCAGAGTGAAGACTTCAGATGACGCTTTCCAGGTCCTATGTTRACATCGACTGATACACCTTCTTGTGCCACATGCTGCAGGCAGCTCTCTGCCTGTTGTACAGAAATTGAAAAAAATTACAGTATTAAACTTATCTACTTGCTTGGRCTTTAACTTACTAAGTAAGCTAAACCAATTGTCAAGTTAAGACAACAAATGCTGTGGATGATTGTAGCTATGGAAAGGTGCCCAAGCCAACTTTTTAACCTGTTTAGTCTGTGCAGGAAAGTGGGAGTAAAAAAGTATTTTTAAAAACTTACATTGTTCCAATGAATTTTACCCTTTTGGACTTGCATGTTCTGCAAAGAAGGGAGGCTGGGGCAGAAAAAGTATCTGACACATTCAAACTCACGCTCCTCAGAGGACTGGTAAAAAGGGTCATCAATTCACCCAGTTAATCTTTGGTCTAACCAGGGAAACCTAACATCCCACTGGACAGCCAGCAGTTGCTGCTCATGGAAACCTCCCCCACTGTATAAAATGAATGGTTTATTTTCAGACCATCAAATCCAYTTAACAGGGAGGTGAAATATGCAATTAGTATCATAGAAATGAGCTTCAGTTCATGATACATCTTAATTAGCTATGTAATTTTATTTATGTTCCATTTGTAAAATACAATCTTGTAATTACTGCCTGAATGCTGAGTGAAGTTGGTTTTGGGTTGTTTTTTTTTTTTTTTTTAGCCTTGAGTCACAAAGGAAAGAGAAATGTTTGGCAGATGGGGAGGGAAATTTCCTGAGGTTAAATGAGGTTTTAGCACACACATGCTCCAGCACTACTTGAAGGGCTGTGGATTGTGTGTTAGCTTTTGGGTCTCAAATCTAATAAACAAATCACAAGTAGTCCAAATAGCTGTTCTGGTGGGATCTGGTCACAAACTATAATTTCTGCTAGGAGCTATTTGCTTTTCATCTCAGGTAAAAGGGAACAACAGACACCAGATTTTATTTGTCCTGCACCAATCCTGCTTACTTAGGGTTAGGATTATTGTTTGCTGGAAATCTATTTCCTGAGATGGGAAATTACTCTTGTTTGTCCACRATTCTTTGGGAAGAAGAATGCTTGAAAGACTGCTGTTCGGTGAGGAAAATCTCCTTTTCAGATGTGTCTATGACTCTAACCTTTTGCTRCTTACTCAGAATGATTATCCATGGCTAGACACCTCATAAATGAAGAAGTCTTGTTGGTGTGCCTCTAGGAGTGATCATGACTTTTCTGGATTGGATTTGACAGCAGCAACATTTTAGCCTCAGCAGACCTTGGACAACCTTAAAACGGCATTCTCAAATTCTCCCAGTGTGACATATGTGACACAGGATGCTGTAGAGTGTGTTTGGCAAAGGGTGAGCAAAGGCAAATCCTGTAGGAAAAACAAACCTGGGGGAAACCCTCATATTTCACAGTAGAGGAGGAAAGATCATATCTCCAGGGTAGGTGGCTGTCAGTACCACAGCAGATGATGCAAAAGCACTCTTGCATAAGTACCCAAGAGCACTCCTCAGCTCACTCCCCACAATCCTGCTACATGCTAGCTTGGAAAGAAGCGAATAATAATGGAATTATAAAATCATTTAGGTTGGAAAAGTTCCTTAAGATCAAGTCCAGCCATTAGGTCAGCATTGCCAAGGCCACCACTAAACGATGTCAACAAGGGCCACATCTAGAAATCTTTTAAATCCTTCCAGGGATGGTGACTCTACCACTGTMCTGTGAAGTCTCTGCCAGGGCTGCACAACCCTTTTAATGAAGAATTTTTTCCTAACATCCAAACTACACTTCCCTTGGCACAATTTAAGGCCATTCCCTCTTGACCTGTCACTTGATACTTGGGAGCCACACTTAAACATCTACCTCCCTACAACTACTTTCATGTAGTTGTAGAAGCTGCAAAGGATCAAGGGGATACCTGTTTGATGAAGTATTGGTACTTGACGGCTAAAAAACTTCCCCAGAGTCATTCACAGTTCATAGAGAGTTGATGCATTGTAATTCAGAAGAAAGAAGTCATCCAAAGAAGTCAACATGCTACCCTGGGGCTTACTCCCTGGCTTTGCAAGGTACGTGTCACATTCCTGCTTTTATTCAAAGAGGTATTTCATTAGGGTGTAGAAAATATTCTCATTTAGAAAAGCTGTCTTGCAAAATTAGTGAGCATGTAAAGCCTTCTAAAACTACTCATGGTTACTTAATAGCTGATTAATAATTAAATGATAGCTTGTAATTAATTACAATACAGACAACAATTCCTAGTTCTCCTGTAAAGCAGCAGAGCCAGACTGGACGCTGGAAAACCAGCAACAAATAATGATGCTGCTGATCAGTGTCRCCTGTTCTCCACTTGGTCTGTGATTGCCCCTCTCCTGAAGAGCCAACACCTCCTGGAAATGGAGCAGAAAAATGCTGGAGATAGGATCTTTGAGAGCTTCAGCTTTGAGAGGTGGGTGGTGAGGAAATAACTCCCATCCTGAGGTATCAGCTGGATGCACATGTGCAAAGCTGACATTTCATCAGGATGCATTTGCTGTCAGAAGGCATGCCTGGGGCTCCTCAGAGCCCTCAGAGGAAGTTGGTGATTCCTAACAGATGGTACTGGAGAACAACCCTCTGTTGAACCTTCTGCAGAAGAAGAGACTACCACGTGAACAGTGGCACTGGCACCCTGGAAGGTCCAATTCACCTCGTTACAAAGTCAYAGGCATTCCAGTGGAGGTGGTGTCCAAAAAAATCTGGCTACTGAACCACTTTGTCAAGTCTGTATGGTGATTGAAATGGTGCTGCAGGAAACTGCAGGTTGGTGAGTCCTACCTCCTCACCAGGACTTTTTCASCACAGCCGAGGAGGATGGTTTTCTAGTGGTGACACAGGTCAGAAACCAGATGACCTTAGATGTGTTCACTTATGGTTTCAGCGTTCCAGCATTGGGTGATGTGGCTTCAGRGAAGTCATTCTTTTTGTTGCATTCAGTAACAAATGGATGATGGTGTGTGGGATAGCCTGGGAGTTACCTGGTGAGCAGAGAAACACCAGCTGCGCTGCTGGGGAAGAAGCTCTCTAGGTGGAGGAACAGGCAAGCTGAGGACCTTAAACCAACATATTTTCTTTTGTTCTCTRAAGGCCAGAGCCCTGAGGGCAGCCTGGGGCTGACCCATCCTAACAGGGTAAAAGCCTACAGGTGGCTGGGAACTCTGAGCTCCCGCTCAGCCAGGAATCCCAGGGATGTCCTGTCTTTTGCAGAACTTTGAATTTCCAAGCTCAGATAGAGAAGCACCCAGTAATCACTCCAGTTGCCTGGTCCCCCCCTCCTCCCCCTCCCACCATTTCTCTCCTTCTCGCTTTTCCCCCTCCCAACGACCCTGGATCTCTTGCAGTATACCCTGCACTACAGGAAGATGCGGTCTCATGCTGCATTTCCAAAGATCTACAGGGGTGGAATAGGATAGAGAAGAGGAGAAATCCTGATGGGGCTTTGCAAAGCAAATCCAGGGGTGAAAGACTGAGATCTGTCCCAGGTCAAGCCAGCACCTTCCTCTCTGTCCCAGACATGCAGTGGAGGAGCAGGACAGTGGTTGCTACACTYCAGCTTGTTGATGACGAAAGACAATCAGCTGCCTCCGGGCTTGACACGGACCTGTGAGCTCTTTTCATTAAGGGAAGACACCAGCTGCTGAGGCCCCCAGGAGAGTCTCAGGGTTGCAGAGAAGAGAGGGATAAATGAATTGTGTCACTTTGCAGTGACTTRGAAAGGGATAACAACATATCACAAGCAGCACCTTGGAGATCTTACTGTGCAAATAGGGAAAAAGTGGAAGATGAGCAAACCATGGTGATTGCCAGTGATCACATCCAAACCCAGAGCTGCCAGCATGTTTCTTGCAAGAAGTTCACTACCGTAATTGCAATTCCAGAGACAAACAGCACACCCACCTCTAACTCCAGAGAATTTRGGAAACTTAAATTTAGGGAGGTTTGACTGTCTTATTACATTGGTCAGTGTCTTCAAATGCATTCAAATATAGAAAATTATCTGAAGTATTTCCTGGTTTTTAATGATTTATTGTGCTCCAGTGCAGACCAGAGTGATAAATAACCAGAATTGACCTAGAGCAGAATTTGTGAATCCCACTTAATTCTGTGAGGGAGCACGAAGAAATTCCCAATACCATAGTGGTAATGTCTGCAGATGCCACAGGTTAGTGGGGTGTCTGATTTGGTAGATCACTCAAATCTGCAGAATATGCTGGTTTTACTTGACAAACACATCTTTCACATGATTAAAYGCAAGGTCAGGCAGGTAAGTGCGTGAAATGTTCTCAGACATGTAGGAAGGAGGGAAGTTGTTGACTCATCATCCCTGGAGGCATTTAAAAGCCAGGTAGATTTGATGCTTGGACACATGGGTTAGGGATGGCCTTGGCAGTGCTTGGGGAACTCTGTTCTGAGCACCACAGCAAAGTAAAGTGTTTCAGAGTCAGGAAATTACATAGGCAAACTACATGGCTTTTTGTAAGTCTCCTAGAATAACTCACAGCCTGGAAACCTTAATTTATTTGTGAAACTGAAGGAAGAGCAGCCCCATTGGTTGTCCCAAGGGTGAGTTTGAAAACAACTTGACCTATCTGGTCTGAAAAGCTTGAGCTTTGAGCACAAGGCTGCAGTCTGGAAGAGAAGAGCTCCTACAATAAGCAGAGACACAATGGGAATCAAGAATGTTGTTAGGCAAACACAGGGTATCTTGAACAAATTTAAGTTGGGGAGGTAACTGAACACTGGGTCCTTCGCAATAAGATGAGTTTTTCACTGTTGACTCCTCTAGGTGTAGCTTCAAAAGATAAATTTGGTGCTGGCCTTCGACTTGCTGAGAAAGGCTTTATACCTCTAAATCTCTCTCATTCTGGGAGACAGGGCAGGTGATGTTGTGTCTCTTTCTGGCCTTGCCACATCTGGCACTGAACTTCAACAAGAGTGCAATAAAATCTGTGAAGATTTGGGGGTGGAGRTCCTGCAACATCACCTTTATGCCTGGCAAAGCACACTTTCCTTTGAACACTGAAGACAGTCGTTCCATTTTGACTCCTACAATGCAAAACCAACGTGGTAGTCAGAAGGCCTGGAAACAKAAGCTGGAAGGTTTAATAAATGTTGCTGTACTGCCACACCTTAGATGAATTCCACCATGCGGAACAGACCTGTCCTGGGAAGGTTAAGGTTTGGAGTCTGTAAGTGTATCTGGCTGGCAGAGACTGACCTCCAGCAGCTCCTACAGAGGAGGCTGTGTGTGCAGAGACCTTGGCCCCTGGACACCTGTATAATTGCTTTAAACCTCTTCTTTGGGTCAATAAATCCCTACCAACTATTTTCTAAAAAAGGGAGTACACAGGTGACAAACTGCTTACAGTAGAAATAATGTGAATATTAAGTTAATCAAAGCATTCACATTGGAAGGGATTAAAAGAGGGAAGGGGGAAAAAAAAGCCAGCTCGTAACAAGCAATCCATGTCACTTTTTTTCCCTCCTGTGTACTCTTGCTCTGTCCCATTTGTCTAGCAGTAATCTACATTTCAAATTATTACATGGGAAGCTGAAGTGGTAGTGACAGGGATAAACGAAGCTTGTTAAACTAATAGCTGCACTAATGCCCAAATATGTGAACTTCCAGAGTCAGGCAGCATCCAAGGCTGCCGGAGCTGTCAGCCCCGCTCCCCCTGGGCTCGTCCGCCAGCCGCTGCCACATGATGAATGGCCCTGTCGAGTAAATTCATCCGGGGCCCAATTAAATAGGCAGAAATGAACTAGAGCCGTCAACCAGGGAGAGAGAAAAGGAGAGGGAGGGAGGGAGGAAGAAAGAGAGAAGATTTAAAAAAAAAAAAACAAGGGGTGGGAGGAGGGGAGAAATATTCCTCACAAAGTCAAGGAAGCTCTGGCGCAGTGAAGTCATTCTGTCAGAAAATGGCCATTTAATGCTTTGCCGAGCCCACGACAGATAAGTCATCTGAGGAAGCTTTAGTGGAGTCCCAGGGCATTTCATTTATTAATTATCAGCTTTGAGTGGGAATTGCAGCCGCCTCTGTCTCTTCCCCATCCCTTTTCTCCACTGAATGCTGTCAGACCCGTGCCTCCTCCCTGTCAGGTGGGAGGCGGCTGAGCGGCCACGGGCCACTTGGGCACACAGAGGTGGGGACAGAGGAGAGAAGGCACTGTGAGCTCTTCACATATCCTTTTACTTCATCTTTGAAAAAAAATACAGCCATGGCACTTCACCCCTAGCTCCAGCCCTCTCCTCTCCCTCTTGGTCCCAAAAACCCCCAGCACCACAAGGGCTGCTCAGACCCCACAAAACAGTCCTACCTGCCCCACCATGTCCCCTCCTRTCCCCTGTCCCCTCCCCTTTAGGCAAGTCAAACCCTGAGGAGATGTCTCCTCTGCTGCACGTGRGCAGGGGCTGGGCCCATGGATAAAGCAGCCCTTGGAGGCCATGTTCTCCCTCAGAAAAGCCACCCAGAAATGTGTTGGGTGGCTTTGGATGAACATTTCACCTGCTGCATGCAGGACCTCCTGTCCCACGTGTCCTTGCTTTACCCCACCAGCCCTGTACCCACCCACATTTGCCAGCTCAGTGCTGACCCTGCCTGATGTGGTGYCTGCCCATCACCAGCTGTAGCAGGCAGTGATGGGGTAGGTGAAAGCAGAGCTGCTGCCCTGGGTGAGTACACTCCAGCACAGTGGATGACAGCCAGTGAATGCTTCTGACTATCTCTCCAGAGCCTTTTCCAAAGCCACAGTTTTGCTCCTGCTCTGCACACAGACATGGCCAGCCACATTTCAAGGAAAACTTGGCACTGCTTTTGGTGAAGTAGCCCCTTCCTCCCWCCTCAGTCCCTAAGTTCTTGCTAAAACACCTGGTGAAACCCAAAGGCTGTCATTCAGCACTGCTGTTCCACATCACTTGCCCCATCTCTCTTTCTAGCCACACAGAGAATAATTTCTAAAAGTAACAGATTAGTTATTTTTATTGAYAGGATATATGACATGRTGTTTGGACAAACCACTTRAATTAATGCAGGAGCACTCTCACARYCCAGGRAAGTGATGCTTGCCTAGKGAGAAGCTGGRAAAAAAGTTGCAGTTCACAATGGGATACATGAATGACACACAGCCTGGCAGGGTGAAGAGCGGCTGGCAGCCCAGCTGGCCTGTTCTCTGATCCATACTAACTCCTGGTCCTGATTCTTGATCCATCAAGGCTGTAGGGGTTGTGGCAGGAACAAAGAAACTACTCAGCTGTGCGGAGATTAACATCTGGGCAAACCTGGTCCTGACTCTGCTTCATTTGGTGGTTCCCTTCTGGGGACAATCTCTACAGCACTGAGACTTTTGCTYCCCTCTGTCAGGTCTCTCTAGCCCTGCAAGTCTGGGCATCGTCTACCCACAGAGTMATGGAATCATAGAATGGCCTGGGCTGGAATGGACCCTAAAGATCATCTCATTCCAATCCTTGTMTAACCTCGTCTGGAACTTTTCCAGGGATGTGGTATCAACAACTTCTCTGTGCCTCACCACCCCTACTGTCAAGAATTTTTCCTAATACCTAAATTAAACCTATTCTCTATCTGTTTGGCTCTCCCCTCTCCTCCCCTCTCCTCCCCTCTCCTCCCCTCCCCTTTTGTGCACATTTTGCGAGAGATGTTGTCAAATACCTCTTGAAAGCTACAGGAATAGTATCAACCTGTTGTTCTTTCCATAATTTCTCTGTACTTCAGATGTTCTGTGCTGAAAATTCTTAGTGTTTTCTCATAGTTTCSTATAGTCTACATATTTGGCTCTCCACCAAAGAGTCATAGAGTTGAAGAATCATTTCAGTTGGAAAAGCCTTCAGAGACCATCRAGTCCAACTGTTTCYTCAGTATTTCCAAGGCCAYCACTAACCCATGTACCCAAGTGCCACACCCACATGGCTTTTAAATCCCTTCAGGGATAGGAGTATTAGCATTGCCCTGGGCAGCCCGTACGCCCGTAACTAGGGCTGAACAACCCTTTCAGTGAAGATATTTTCCCTAATAGCCAACTCTGTCACAACTTGAGGCCATTTCTTCTTGTCCTGTTCTTGGTCCCCKGGAGCAGAGCATGATCCCCAGCTGGCCTCATTCTCCTGTCAGGGAGCTGTGGAGAGAGAGGGAAGGTTCCCTCTGAGCCTTGTTTTGCCCAGGCTGAGCCCCTCCAGGTCCCTCAGCCACTCCTTGTGCTCAAAACCCTTCCCCAGCCCCAGCCCCATTCCATTTTCTGGACATGACCCAGCACCTCAATCTCTTTCCTGAATGGAGSGGCCCAGAACTGGGCACAGCATTCAAGATGTGGCCTTTACCAGTGCTCAGAGCAGAGACACAATGACTGCCCCTGGGCCTGCTGGCCTCACTATTCCTTATACAGGCTAGGTGCCGTTTAGCTTCTTAGCCACCTGTGCAGCTGGGCTGTCAAACAATACATCCAAGTCCTTTTCCAGCTTTCCAGCCACKCTTGCTCAGCCTGGAGCTGCTTGAGGCTGTTGTGACCCAAGAGCAGGACCCAGCCCTTCTTGCTGAACCTCCTACTGCTGACCTCAGCCCACTGACCAGCCTGTCCAGATCCCTCTGCAGAGCCTCCTTGTCCTTAAGCTTGCAACACCCAAAGCTTTCTCTGCAATAGTTGCCCCAGCGTGTACCTTCCAGTATTGTCCCAAATTAGGGGTCCCATCAGCTTTGCTCTGGTCWCATGGTGCAGCTCCCTGCACTACAGGCAGCTGTGAAATACCACTGGCACAGTTTAACTCCCATGGGGTCYGCCAGAAATGCTGATCTGCCATTCACACAGGGACCCACCCTCTGCCTCACCCATGTGTATGGCAGAAGACATATCCTATGGTAATARCATGTAAGTGACAGTGTAAAGCTTTAGCACAATGTCAGCATTTGCTTCCAGAACATTGGGCTCACTGCTGGGGAACACAACAGAATCACTCACTGTGGCACCCARTGCCTGGAGGATAGCTAAAGGAATAATTAAAGAGAAGTTCTGTTTGCGCTAAAAATGTCAGGTTATTTGGTTTTCTCTTTTTTTCACAGGGCAAAGATTTTTCTTATCAAAAATCTATTCACTAAAATGCTAATGATAGTCAGTGATTAGAAACTGCTGCTCAAGTTCTGAAAGTTCCCAGTGGGTTTCATAGACACGGCATGTAGCTTGTCAGTTTAGGAAATGCTTTCAACAAATCAAACTTCAGGGTACGATTTTTTTTTTTTAATATTTCATTTCCTTAATGCTTCAGTGTGCTAAAGCCAATAGGGATTTTTGAGTTAAGTGACGAAGACCACATTATTAGTTGCAAAGTCAGTTCTGATAGAAGTCTCTCATGGCAAGGTGTTCTCAGATAGGCATAGAGAAACTGCTAGCAAATGTATGTGACGCTTATCTTAATTAAAAAGAATAATTGTTTTAATAAAGTGAATTATGAACTTCTTRTTTGTTAGTGTAAGGGAAGTTGTCTGCCAAGAACACAGACTTTTAAGAAACAGAGGGCTCAGCTTCCTCCAACTTTAGTAGGAYTCATGAAAATGTAGTTGGTTGCAGGCAATACTGTATTTATGCCAGCACCTGACATTCAGGATAGACACATTCAGGACTGTTTGTGGAGCCTTTGTAGGCTTCCAAATCATTATTGCTACCTCTGCTGCAGGGTTAGAGGAGAATGTATGATGTAGCCAGTAAATCTGCAGTTCAGATCCCAGCACACACTTGTGGGGTGCCCTGTTACCCTAAGACCAGCATTTCCTCTAGCCTGACAAAGGTCTAGTTTAGTTAACAGTCCCTCTTCTGCTAAAAACCCCCAGTTTAAACTTCTGCCCAAAGTTTCATGGAAARACTGCATTCATGTGAGATTGTTCCTTGTCTATCTGGGACTTYGGAGCCATGACTTACTACTTTCCAGTGAAAAACACAATTCGACAGCTTCTGTCAAGGAAGCCATGTGCAAAGTGAAAGAACATATTCGTGTTTTATGTCAAGACCCTTGGAAACCAATTGAATAAAGCTGGTTGAGCAATGCCAACAGCTGAACTGAAGAAGCCCTGTGTATGCACACTTSCTCTTCAGAGTGGTTGTCCCATGGCACAGAGCTCTGCCAAAGGCTGTTCTCCAGGATAGCCACTCCATCTTTAGAAATCCAGCCTCCATGAGAAAACAAGTRTGACTGAGATGGTCCCCTTCATTTCTTGCCAAGAAGGGCAGGAAGCACCATGCATATATTTATTTCTGATTCGAGAACAGGAGTGCATGGATGAAGGAACTGCCAGGGGAGATGAGTGGTGGTCATCGATGAAGAGCAGGAGAAAATCTCTTGGGCACACCCATGAGTGCTCCTRTCTTGCAGACAGGAGATTTAAACAGAGCTCTAAGTGTGGAAAAGAAATAATTTAACTRTTTTGATGCCTTTTAAGTTTCTCAAGTCTGCTCAAACTGCTTTACTGCATGAAGCAAGAGGGAGAGTTTAAAATCATAGGAAAAAAAACCACCAAGTGATTACTCTGCCAATTAAGGGGAAACAAACCCATCATATTTTGTAAGAAATTAGTTATAGATACATTGGTTATTAWATGTCCCAGATTTTATTAAAGTATGGGTTATTGTAGAAATAAGACAGCAGGAGGTATGTTTAAAAGGTTTTCTTTGCTATTGTAAATAGTATTGAGGAGCATTAAGAGGAGTGAAGTGGTAAGATAGTGTGTCTGGAATAGTACATACACACCTGCACTGGTTAACGCCTTCCATGGGCTGTAGTGTTCCAGTGTTCTCCAGGATTACTCCAGAAGGCATTTCCTCGTGGCACAATCCCAGCCTTCAGCCTCCTGGTGCCKGCAGGATGGACAAGTCCTCATTCATGCAGCAGCACCCTACTCCCCCTGGCTCTCATCCGCCTGCACGGTCCTACGGGAGCACGTGTTCTCCCAGTGTGAGGCTTTATTACCACACTGTCAACAGCTTGTCTGATGTCTGCATGGCAGAACAATCCCCCATTTTTAGTGCCTTGCCTGACCTTGGGGGTGGGGAAGAAGAGAAGACCCTTCCCATACAGGCACTTCAACTGTATGGTTGATGGCCCTTAAAGAAAAGGAAAATAAATAAAGTAATAGATCAAAAAAGCCTTCCCTGCAATTCTTGCCATAAGAGGGTCCTTATGAGATAAGATGCCCWGTGATCCTCAAGATCAAAGGAAATTTAGAAATCCCAAGGGAGGTGTGTGACCACAGGAGAACATGAATAGGAGCTTTTGCCTCATTTACATTCCTGTAGAGCTGGGTCATAGTTTATATCTGCCCTCACCACCCTGCAACTGTACCCTCCTACCTCTAGCACAACCCTTGGAGAAATAGAGGAAAAAACGTGGGATGGCAATGCACTGGAGGTTAGCAATTTTTTTTCTTCTGCTTCTTCATCTCAGGGAATTTTCTAYCATTTGTTACCTAGAGTGGATAATGATGATACTTAAGAGAAAAGAAAGATGTAGCCAAGGAGGAAGCAGAGGGGGGCAGCTGGTAGCACTCTTTTAGCCTTCTCTCGGGAAGTGCAGCGATACTGCAAGATTTTGGCTGGGGGTGGGGAGTGTGAGGGGCTGGGCCAGAGGGGAACAGTCACGTTGCTGGTACTGCATGGAAAATTCACTGCCAMCACTGAGTCCAGCCATTTATTGCATCTCCTGCTTTGAGTGATGCTTTGCTTGTAAGAGTGACTGTTGAAATGGGACCTTTTTTCAACACCCAATCTCACTGGAAAGGACTCTCACCATCTACTTGGATTCCTCAAGGGAAAATCTGGGACCCTGACCCCTCAGCCTCATCTGAGGGAGCGTCTCCTGGCTCTTTGCAGGAGCCCCACTATTTTTCTGCCACTGCTCAGCCCCTTCCTGCAGAGACACCCCATGGCTCTTGCTATGGCTGCAGAGTTTCTGCCACATTTTGTTTGCCACACCAGCGTCTGCCTGCCTCTGCCGTTCCAGCTTACTGCTCCGAGGTTCCTGCTGCAGCCCGTTTCGCCATCCAGAGGGGCGCTGACAGCGGCTGTCCCCGGGGATTTGCAAAGGAAGCCGCTTTTCCCTCTCTCCCGCCGCCCGCCCGCCATCACCGCCTGAGGGAGCCRCGGCCGAGCTCGCGCCACAGCGCCCCCTGCCGGCGTGGGGGAATCACGGCAGGGCCCGGCCGGGCCGGGAGCCAGCAGCGCCCCTGGCGGCCGTGCCCGGAACTGCAGCACAGGGGAAGAGGCCGCAGCCCAGAGCAGCAGCGCCGGGTTTCTGGTTCTGCCCGTTTGTTTGTGCTGCTGTTGCTGTTTGTTTGCCTTGTTTTATATATATATATATATATATATATATATATATATATATATATATTTAGTTAATTAGTTATTCATAGTCTAGTAATGAACAACTATTTATTTTCCCATATCTTTGCCTGATAACCCTGTAATTTCAAAGTTACAATAGCTTGTAGGAAAGGGGGTCACAGTTTCCATTCCAAGAGGAAGTTCCAAGAAGTTCCACCTTCTTTGGCAGACATCTGTCCTTTAAACCAGGTTTCAATGCTTGAAACAAAATCATTGGATGAAGAGAGGGACAGATTAGTTACAGATGGTAATAGTCAGCAAGGGGATTTTCCAACACTGGAAAATATTTTCTGGGTTAATCAAAAACCATAGCTCTAAAACTGACTGGCTTTAGCCCAAACAAATTAAAGTTCTACCATAAATGATCAAGTAAAAGATAATAATGATAATCTTTTTTTAAAAATTGAAATTACAAAAATATGTTTGTTTTTGCAGGAAGAATTGTATAATCCTTTGTCAGTTAGGCTTAGATGAATCTGTCACTTTGAAGTAATACTCTTTTTCATTATTTGATACAAACCCAATAAAATCTCTCCAAAATTTTTAAACCAAAACTAAACCAGAAAGGGTAAAAACAGGCAGAATTTCTTTCTCTTCTGCTAAGGGTTTTGTAGAGGGAGGACTGAATTTGCAGGCCATCCTTTAGCTTCTAAACAATCCAGTTTAAAATAACATTGACRCTTGACACTTCAGAAGGATTTGGGAGATTTCATGCTTTACTAGGGATGACAATCCATAAGGAAGGTTATGTAATGCTGGAACAGGAAAAGAAACAGCTTTGTGTGCATCAAGCTTGGGYTGAATTTGAAGATCACTTTCTCTGCTTTTACTTTTCAGCAGAAGGGTAATAGAAGCCACCCAAACCAGCAACAAAGCTTTCATGCAGCCAGCACGAGAACACCTCTGATCAGAAGGATGGTGAAAGTTGGGTCCAACAGATAGAATGATATCTTGTCTGAGGAGACAGATAACATGTTTTGGAAGCATCACATTGGTCCCACTGCAGGTTTGCTGACAAGAAGGGACCTGGAAGCCCTCAGAAATCCTGGGCTCAAGACATCTTAGGAGGTGGCTACTCCTTCCAACGCACATGAACAGATGATGGACAGAGATTTCCCTCCTGCGCAGGAGGCACCCAAGACCAGCTGAGCTGAGCCCCACCAGTGCACGGAGAGGATTGGTCAATGTCATTTCAGCAGTGTCCAGCCCACTGCTGTGCACATACCCTGAACTGTATTTCCTCTTGCAAGCTCCTCGGCACAGATCTGTCTCCTGTGCTATCGAAACTGGCAAATTTAAGCAAATGCCAATAATTCCATTTCACCCCTAAATTTCTTTTGTCATCATCATTGAACTTGGCTTACTAATGATTTCTTAGAGTTTCAGGTTGAATGGGCATCCATAGATTTTCCTTCTTTTTGGGTTAAACCTGGAGGTAGCATCAGCTGTGTTTCTGTCAGCTCTTAACTGTTCATTTCACTTGCCCATGGCCAAGATGCTACATAAATCTGTGGATGCAGAAAGGATGCCGCGGCAAAGGAAAAGCGCTTTATATCAAGGCCACATTGTTGCATGCATTATGYTGTGACACCACAGCACTTCATCAGATTCTAATTACACCTAGTTGACAAATACCTAGCCCTTTCAACTGGAGATAGAGTGTCTTTGACTGAGTCCATTCGGGCTCGTAATTTTTGACAGTTGACTTTGCCAGTTGTCTACTTATACTGATTTTTTTTCTCCTGCTTAAACCAACTTTTATATAACAGCAAGTCTGGGTTCATTTGCTTTATGTACAGGTCCCATAAGAGACAGGGGAGTGAATTATATTCTCCCTCTTGGACTCGTGCAGTTACTAAATTACATTTTTAGCACCTGAAATTAACGGCTAACTGGAGGCAGGCTAGGGAGAGAGTAAAGTTAATTAATTGACTGAATATGATAGCAGAGAATAGCAAAGAGCCGTGTTTCTTCTACCTGTTTTTCCAAATTTTACTGAAGCAAGAAACCAGCAATTACTTGTCAGTCCCAGGGTATCCATGAACTAACTAAGCCAAACTGCCTGCCATGGATGTCACCACTTCCCTCACCAGACAGGTGGCATYACTTTGGGAAGCAGTAAGTCTGTCACTGGCCAGCCCTGGTGCTAGTGATGGGTGGACTGGGAAGTTGTTTCTTTTCCCAGTGGAGCTGTGTTGGCCAGGAAGCAGGTGGACTTCCAGACCAACAACAGTTTTCTCATCCCTTTGCCTTCCCCATCTCTGGTTGGAACCAGGACAGCATCATCACCTTGGTGCATCCCACAGCCATTAAGCTGGCGGGAAGTACAACACAGTGCGGTCAGACAGTAAGCTACTGGGTTTGTACCTCAGATTTGGTCCAATTGCTTTCCTTTGCCATGCTTTTCCACCCTCACCATGTGTGTTCMAATGCCATAGCTTCTCTTATTTTGGGGAGAGTCACAGCAAGGACTGGGAATCGGCTTGGTATCTTGTAYTGGGGTCACAGCAGCAGCAAAATGCTGCAGGAGAGCAGCTCTTTAGAGAAGAAATCTTGAGATAAGAAAACATAGTAACAGTTTGCTTTGAAATTAAGAAATATTTACTCAAGCAGCCCCTCACCACCTCCCCTCTAGCCTGATCAGCATTGTTGATGTGAACAGGGTCACCAGCAAGTGGAATGTGGGAAGCTGCTAGGCCAGGCAAAATCTACAATTTCTASCTTAAGAAAAACACCACGGTTTCAAAATATGTCATCCTGATTCAGAGAGAAATAAGTCATTCTRGAGTTACTATTCAGAGTGATTTGACCCAGAAAGGTGGCATTCCACAACCCTGGCATTTCATGGGGGAACTGAAATCTTTTCAAATATGTTTATTTTGCATTTCTTTGTATCAGTTCAAAATATGCCAAGCATGGAAATGGATYTAAGGGGACCCCTCCTCCCCCTGCCAAATCTCTGCCCCCCCTTTCCCTAAAAAAACCAAACCAAACTTCAGACTGCTGCTCCGAGTTGTTTTAAAACAAAAATTCCAAAATTAAAAATATATTTTTGGAAGTTTCTTTAAAAGAAATTTCTGATTTTCTCAGAATGAACACATATGCTAAAAACCTCCCTCTTTGGGTGAAATTGATGTTTTAAAACACAGTGTGCTGAAAAGTTCATGACCCACTTCAGCTGGCTAATATCCAGAGCAAGCAAACAAAATTATGGCACAGTGACAGGTTCTCATTAACGCTAGAAATTAATCTAGGTCTGTGCTCCTGGATGAAGAACCATCACTTGGTAGCATYGAGAAACAGAATCACATAATAGAATCACTTAGGTTGGAAAAGGCCTCTAAAATCCAACTGTTACCCCAGCACTGCCAAGGTCACCTCTAACCCATGTTCCTAAGTGCCACTAGGGATTATGAATAATAAAGGGGGACTGTAAATAAATGAATAAAATAACCCTAAAGTGTGTGTGTGGGGAATCTTTGACCACTCACATCCACAAGRATTCTACAGACAACGGATTTCGTTAAAAATTGTACTTGGGCAAAACCAGGAAACTTCTCTTTTGGGAGACTGCACGTGTCTTGAGAGCCATTCAGAGCCCCAGGCACTGCCCTCCCACCCTGGAAAGGCTCTTCCAAAAGAGATGCCTGAAGAAGCAAAAAATTGTCCCTATGCTACCCATATTTCGGTTGGAAACATATGCCTTTCTGGATGGAAAACTTCCTTTGAAGTTTTGCTGGGTTGTGTGTATGTTTTTCCTCTGCAAGAATAGTGGTTCTGCTGTGTGTACTGGGTCTGGCTGAGAAATAGCACAGTCCTGTGTCAAGCTGCACAGTGGAGAGCTGTGCCAGTGCTGCCAGAGCACTCAGCTTCCCTCTGCAGAACTCATGCCTATACTGGAAGGAGTTGTGCCTCCATCACATAGGATAGATTCTGCCACCCCTGTGGGACCACCCAGGGCCACTCTGATCATGGGTGTCCACTCTGGTCCCTCACATGAGACATTTGCTTGCCTGAAGTACACCTTGGAACCTGAATTTCCATCCATCCATCCATCCATCCATCCATCCATCCATCCATCCATCCATCCATCCATCCATCCATCCACTTCCATTTTGTTTAAAAAAATTCCCTGAGAACACACTTATTCCAATCTTCAAAACAGCTTTGTCCAAGCACCTCCTGGTCTCCCTGTGTGTGCTGGGCACCTTTGACTCATGCATTTAGAACAAAATGGAAACTGACAGTGTTGAGGCACTGAAAGGGCTCAGCAACAAAGGGCTCATGCAATTATCTTTTGTCGRAATTCATCTTGTCAGCCTTGCATGGTGCTAATATCTTTAGAAGCTCTGAAGATGAAAAACTGAGTGAAAAAAAAACACCCTGCCACTTAGAGCAGACTGGTCACAGTAGAATTTTTGGAAGTAGGAGAAATGACAGCCAGGATTACCAGTGATACCAAGAAAAAGCAACAAGCTGGGACATAATTTAGTGCTAATATGGTGGTGCTGGTTTTATAGTAGGGCTCAAAAATCCCAGAACTCCTGTAAAGCTTGTCAAAGCTTAACAAAGTTTAACACCACACTTATTTGTCACCAGGAAGGGCCTTATCAGGRAACACACATATCTTCCTGGTGCTCAGGTTGGGCTGAAAAAGCCTATGACAAGGACATTAATGAGTTGTAATTTGGAAGCCTCTCTTGCTTTTGAATATTCAGAGTAATGTTTTACTGGCAAAAKAATTTATTTCAGAATTTCTCAATTAGATTAAAACCTTACTGTGCAAGCCTTTCAAAATCACTTTCCAAACACCTTCTGTTTCAAAACATYTGCAGAATCTGAGGCTCTTTGAGCAGAGAGCTGCAGAAAAAAGTCCATGTAACCTTCACTGCATTTTAAAAGATCTTCTGAGGGCTCAGGGTCTCATCCCAAGTCTCCACAGTCCATGARGACCAGCCTTGGATGCTCAGTGGCTGCAGATTTTTGCTGGCAAGAGAAAACACCTGATTGTGTGGGGCATGGAGTTGCAAAGCAGCATTGGTTTGAGATTTGAAGAAGAAACACATCAATCGCCAAAGGAAACCTAAAAGATTAAAAAATCAAGAAGACATCTGGAGAAAAGCTGGAGTGAGAAGAACTAGTAAAAAGAGATGGGACAGACTTGCAAAGCTGACCATAAATGTCTTTCTCAAGTGACACTCTCTGATGCAAGRAATGGAATATCTGTAGATGCAGAACCAATGCTTTGGTCTGAGAAATATGTATATTCCTTTATGTGCTTCTTGCATCAAGGGAATTTCTTAAAGGCCAACATCCCATCATTTTGTCTGCAGCTATTAATGAGAGCAGTACAGAAAGCTAGAACTTTTGATAGAAAATGACAATTTTTTAAAGCATCTATGTCACCACCTTATTGAAATTAGAATTGAATAGTTCATTTTCCATCATGAAAAGCTTCACAAAATGCTTTTCCTTGCCTGCATTGTTTAATTCCAGAGCTTTTTTCAAAGGACCAAGAAATATGTATCTGTTCTCTACCTCTTTCTGCAAGATCTGACTTATCTGTAGCCCTCAGAGAGTTAGTGAGTTTGTYAAGGTACCACCAAACAACCACTGCTTAAGCAAATTTTTAGAAGCCAAAGGTTGGTATTGTAAAGGAAAGGAAAGATAGAATTYATCTTACTTATCATGACCTCTCTCAGGATAGGTTTGAATTACACTTCAGGTGGACTTTCAGAAATCTYTTACRTCTCTCACTCCATTAGTCGGTACRCTTAGTGAAAACTGGGTCATAACCAGACATACTTTTTTCAACATGAGCAAGACATGGCCACACATTTGCTCTGGTGGTTTCTGCAATATTCCCTTCTCTATGTGAACAGCATCATCCAGTTCTATCCCTGGCCTGGCTGCAGCCCTGAGGTCAGGCAGCACTGATGGGCATCCAGCTCACCCATCACTGCCATCAGCAGGAAATAAAACAAGCTTCTTCTGAGACTTCCCCATCATCACGTTTGAGGGCAAAGCTTAGGCTGTCCATTAACATCCAGAAGCAGGGATTGATAGAGAAAGGGCCTCAGACAGCAGGTGAGCAGGTGTAGAGTCACAGAGTCATAGAATGTTTAAGTATTTGAATGGTCCTTAAAGATGAACTTGTCCAAACTGCCCACTACRGGCAGGGTCACCTGCCACTGGATTGGGCTTTATGCAACCTGGCCTTGGTCACTGCCAGKCTTGGGGCATTCACAGCCTCCCTGGSMAACCTGTTCCTGTATCTCACCATCCTCAGRGTAAAAAATTTCTTCTTAATTGGAAGAATTGGATTAATGTCTTTGAATTTCCCTCATTTCTCCTTGTCCTGTCACTGCAGTTCTTGATGGAGAATCCCTCTCCAGCTTCCCTGTRGGTACCAGAAGTAKCCTTTAGATATTGGCRGGCTGCTATGGGGTTTCCACMCAACYTTCTCTTCTCCAGGCTGAACAGCCCCACYYTTTTCAGCCTGTCTTCATAGGGGACATGCTCCAGTCCTCTTAKCAACTTCACGGCCTTCTCCGGGCTTGCTCCAACAGTTCCATGYCCTTCTTATGTTGGGTGCACCACAACTGTATGCAGTGCTCCAGGTAGAGTCTCACAAGGCCAGAGGAGCAGAATCYCCTCCTTCAACCTGCTGCCTACACTTCTTTGGATGAAGCYCAGAATTCCTTTGGCTTTTTCAGCTGCAAGCACACGCTGATGACTTGTGTTGGGTTTTTCATCACCTCCAAGTCMTTCTYCACAGAGATRCTCTCAATCACTTCTCTGCCCAGCTGGTAGGTGTGTCTGGGATCATCCCAACCCAGGTATAGGACCTTGCACTTTGCTTTGTTGCGTTCTCGGAGGTTTGCATTGGCCCACCTATCAAGCCTGTCCAGGGCCTTAGTCAGTTAAAGACTTTACATCCTTGCTCTTGCAATAGAAGAATTAGAATGTGAAGTGCTTAAACAGCATCAGCTACACCAGAATTGCTTTTACCATGTGACCTGAATTTGTTTGCTAGTGTTCATTTTTAAACTTTTATGTACCAGAATAACAATGAGAAATAAAAACATCGGTTTTCACTTTGAGGTTAAGGGAGAAACTTTTTCCCCTATCAGCAARGAATATTTCCAGGACTAGAAGGCAAATCTAGAGAGTGCTATGAATTTATATTCTTTTATAAATCTCTGTGTAGATGGTTCTGTTCCTTAGAGAGGAAGAAGAAGTTAGAAAGATGCACTGACAGCTGCTGCTGGAGTTTTGGTTCGTAACCACTGCAGAGTTGGGCAGAGAGAGGGAGAAAAGCACTCCKCCCTGCTGGAAAACCATCCCAGATCAGAGCCTTTGGAAGAAAATGTGAAGCTTCAGGAGTCCTGTTCAGAGCTTCACCGTTCATTAATGACTGTGACGTGCAGTCTTACCCCTCATTCCTTTGGCACTAATGGATACTGGCATTGATGCCTCTGCTGAACATGGACTGCCCTGGTGCCATCTCAACCCTACATTACCGCATGCCCACCAAAGTTCCTTCCCACAGGGAGCCAGTATGCAGCAGATGGCATGATAAAAAGTTGTCTTTCAGTTTGCTGCACTACAAGCCCCCCTGAGCAGAGAGAGATTGGTRGCTCCTGTGCTGTTCCAGGCTGTGGCTGCTGGTGTCAGAGGTGGGCTAGAGAGAACAGCCCCGGTGCACAGCTTCCTGCCCCCTCCCCCCACTGTGGTGCCTGACCCTGTTTGAGAACAACTGGCTTTGCATGGATATCATGGGTTTAAGTAGCTGAGGTGAAGCCTCTTCCAAATGTACATTGCCTCTGGTATTTGCTCACTGACATGAGTATTTTTCTTAAAAGTCATGAAAACTCCTGGGGTCAAGGCCAGCACAGGCTTGTAAAGCCTTTTTACAGAGAAACACGATGATTTTTCTTAAAGTTTCTCATTTCAGGTTAATTGCTGTAACATTTAATTTAAAAGGACTTTATAGACCAGAGTGGATCTGCTCTTGTAAGAACAACCTGCTTGCTACAGGTGGGAATAGCAACATCTGACCCTAAACTTGCAAAAAAACTAAGCAAGAGTGAAGAAGATAAGTAAAGCCAAATAAATCAAGAAGATGAATTTAAACTCATAGCGGCAATGTGCCTAATAATGTGCCTTGGTCCATATTTGATCTGCAGYTATTTCTAAATTATACAGATAATAAGAAAGAAACAGGATCTGCTACACATTCCTGTGACCAACMAGACTGCAATTAGTAAGCTGAGATCTATGGCTGATCAATAGTGACCCTCCATGGTAACTCTGAGTGTTTTTTCAAGGAAAAGGTCATTTCTCCTCCTCCAGCTGCACAGGTGAGAGGACTTCCTCTAGGAAAAGGAACATTGTTTCTGCCTCTTTCTCGTGCAGGACTATRCCCACAAGGATTTTTTCTCCAGCTTCCATCTTTTGACAGTGTGGTCAGCAAGATGCAGATTCCAAGGATCAGGTCTTTTGTGAGTTGTGTCTCAGGAAGATCCCAGGATCACAGCAAGGCTGAGGTTAACAGAGAACTTTGGAGGTCATCTTGTCCAGYCCCTTGTCTCAYCACAGGCCCACCTACAGCAACTTTCTCCAAACACATCAAGTCTGGTGTTGAGTATCTTGGAGGACAGAGGCACCATGACTTCTCTTGAATAAATCTATTCCAGTGTTTGATCACCCTCACGCCAAAGTTATTTTCTTATGTTTAAAAGAAAATTATTTTCACAGAATA